>JAPYZC010003599.1:0-16096 GCA_030522665.1 Ichneumoninae sp. A BG-2022a | reverse complement strand
AAAAAAAAAAACGAAAAGATAAAAAAAAAAAAAAAGAAAAACAAAAAAAAAAAAAAAAAAAAGAACTCAGCAAAGCAACGATATATCCAGCGAGCCGGTTGCTGCAGAAACGGGCGCTGGAGGGTGGGTTCAATATTTCACCGGGGAGAAAAGAGACTCTCCGACTCTCCGGCGGAGAGAGAGCAGCCCCGAGATCGCGAAAGCCACCGAGAAAATCGCGGGAGGGAATTCGCGGATGGGCTTCTTTAAAAGTCCGGGGCTCCCAGCAAACTCGGCCAGAAACCTCTCGTTCTTCACGTATTACACGGGATTTATTTTTCCCTTTATTTTCATCCCCCCCCCCCCTCACCCACCGCTGGCCCCTTCTCTATTTTTGAGTACAGTACTCGTGCGAATAATCGCCCTCGGTGCCATAAACACAATGATAAATCTATCCGCGACTGCCGCGACTCTCGACAGTTTTATCCCGCGGCTTCGCGGGTTCGTCGACTTTGTAACGTAATAAGATTTACCGTAATAGCCCGATTCAATCTAGTTTCGTCGGGGCGCGCGGACGGTGGAAAGGAGGGATTCGCGAGGTAAGAAAATTGCCCCGCTCGGCTATTATTCTCTCTTCGCACTTGCTCTTTTCGCAGGGTACACACAGTGCGGTCCGCCGAGGGGCGGGGGGGGGGGGGGGGGGGAGGGTTTTGCGACGATTCCGAACTTTCGGTCGCTCTCACCGGGCCGGCAAAGGTATTCGCTGCTCGGGAGATTCGAGAGATAATCCGAGTTGGTCGACGGAGAGAACGCCGAGGTGGATTCACCGGCAAGTCCGCGGCTGTTACCGTATATAGACCATGGATAATATTAGTTCAACCCGTGTGGCTCGAGCGTATAATCCTCGGATCGCCACTGGAACTGGCCTTCGCGCAATCCCTTTCCTCGCCGTGGCAACGCTGGCCCAGAAGAAGAAGCTCGGTTATTACCCGGTGCTGAGTTTCTGGTCCGGACCCGGCTCGGTCTTCCTCGACGCCGAGCGCGCTCTGTACTGCGCGTTTTTCTTGGCCACACGAGGTATCAAATAGTAACGGTGAATCCCGCTGGGTGGGATTAAAGAGCTCTGTTAATCGAGGATTAATTCACCAGAGTATCGTCGCGTGGGAGAAATTTTGATCTATTGATTGAGGGTGGGAAATTTATTGTGGGAGTTTTATTTTTATTGTTTGTATTGGTAAGGGTTGAATAGGAAACTTGAGGAAGTTGCGTCGGAGATAAGGGAAGGCATTTATTGTGGGGGTTTTATTATATTTTTTAAATATTGGTAAGGGTTGAATAGGAAACTTGAGTAACGTGAGTAACTTGATTAATTTTTTCAGACTTATAAAGGCATTTTGATTTATTGATTGAGGGTGGAAAATTCATTGTGGGGGTTTTATTTTATTTTTTTAATATTGGAAAGCGTTGAATAGGAAACTTGAGGAAGTTGTGTCGAAGATAAGGGATTTATTGTGATTAAGATAAGGCATTTATTGTGGGGTTTTTATTTTATTTTTTAAATATCGGTAAGGATTGAATAGGAAACTTGGATCACTTGAGTAACTTGATTAATTTTTTCAGACTTATAAAGGCACTTTGATTTTTTTTATATGTGAAAAATGCGCAGAAAGTCACAAAATTGAAAGTGAATTTAAAAACCTGAAAAACTTCATACCTATGAACGAATCATTTTCATTAAAAAAAAAAGTAAAGTTTTCGGGAGATTTCTGAACAATTTTTTTTCCTCAATTTGGTAATAACATTTTGGAATGATTATTATGCAAAATTAGTCTTCTCAAGACCCTTAATATGCTAGATTTTTTTCAGACTTTTCTGCCATCGAGAAGTGTTTGCAATTCCCTCTCATTTCTCCGAAACTTATGCCTAACGAACACTATTAGCGTGACTACCTTAATATCAATTTCCAACGAATTCCCAATGAAATCTCCGGGGCTGTACCAACCGTTTATCTTTAACGCAAAAAGTGTTCGGATCATCCGGAATTATATCCTTTGACATCCGAACTATTTGATATTAAGACAGTAGGACAGACAAAGCTCTCGATCGTCCCCCGCTCGATCCACCACGGTAGAAGAGAGAACGTTTGATCGTAGATCGCAAAACGATCGGATGACAAGAAGACTACGTTGATTAGCCTTTGAAATTCGAGCTTGCGTCGGGCGGCGGCGACTGGGGCACCAATAAATAGAGTACACACCATCGCGCACAAACACTTACATACACACACACACACACACACACACACACATACAAAGCACGAGACTCGCTTCCCCGTGCAAGCCACTCGGTTTCAGCTGGGAAATCTCCGTTCAACCAAAGCCCCTTCCTATTCCGCGGAGAAAATTCGCTTTATCCCTCGTCCCCGCTGTTCGTAATTTATCGGTAATTTTTTTCAACACCCAGTCGCCCGCGGACCACCGAGATAAAAAAAAGGAAGTCGCCCAGGGTCGCCGGTTTGCCAGCGCGAGCGCGGGCGAAGAAAAAGGTTACGGAAGGAATCGAAGAAAGACGTAGATGAGAAAACGTAGAAGTTTTCGTGGGCTTTGGCTCTGCAGCCTCGTCCGTGGGTAAAGGTACGACCGGGAGGAAACTATGCGCATATACATATATATATATATATATATATATATATATTGGAATCGGGGGACGAAGGAAAAAAAACCAAGAGGACGAAAGGTGTATGGATACTGAGGAGAAAGTGAGAGAGGAGACGGTCGAATATCGTGCAGGAGAGGCGAAGTCGAAGAGGGAGATCCGGAGGCTGGGAGAACACCGTTAGAGGATCAAAGGCTTTGGTTATCGACTCTTTTCTTTATGGGTACGAGCCGACATTATCGCTGATTGCTTCGGTATCGTAAGAAGACGTGAGACGACGAGGAGCCGGCAACCGGTCGGAGGGGGGAAGAAGAGGAGCCGGTGCATCGAGGAACACGCGAGATAGATCCGATCGGGCCGATGCTCTCCTTTGCTCTCCCTCCGCGTGTCCCTCGGAGATCTCTTACATCGCCTTTACCTATCTCTCTTGTAAAATCAGTCGGTAATGCCTCCACGATCTGACGCTATATCCTGCCTGTAACGATTGCCGGTATGTCTATATACACACATATGTATATATATGTATATGAATATATATGTATATATGTATATATGTGTACATGCACTTGTGCATTTTGCATATCGCGTACTTCATTGACGTTACGCTCTCCTCTACTTGCATTTTATTTTCCTTTTGTATTCCGTGATTGACGAAAGAATGCCCGAGATTTGAATTGTGTTTGTTTTGTTTATTTTTATCGGTACGACAAATTATCGGTAAAAAAATCGGGTCGGCATTTTTTTATTGTAGGGAAACTTAAAAAAATATATATACAAAAAAAATGGAAAGATTGCGACAATTTTGGTGTACACGAAGCTGGCAATTTTATTGTCCAATCGGAACATCCTCACGGACGATCCCACGGATTGTTCGAAACGATTTTCTTTTCATTGATAACGAACATACAAACCTAGAAAAAAATGCTTCCTTTATGAGGAAGCAAAAAGCTAAAATCGTCGAAATCGCCGCTCGGTACACTTTTATTTATTCTGTTTGTTTTTAGTCGGAACTACCGTGCGATTTGTGTTATTTCGACGACGAGAAATGAGGAGAGGAGAACCGGATGTTGCGGTCGAGTGTCCCTTCGGGGACGTTTTCCCTTCAGCGGGCAGAACTCGAAGAGCAGGTGTTGCCGTTTTCCACCGGCGAACTCCGAGCTGGGCCTTCGCTATACAAAAATTTCTCGTTGCGTCTGGAAAATATACAATGCGAAACATTAACGCACCTCTAACACCCGTCACGAGTTACACGGACAGTTCCTTTAACGCGTTTCGAAGTACATTCCAATGCATTTCGAAGGATGTTCCTCGTTTATTCTCTGCCCGCCGAGTCAACGATTCGTTCGGCCAACCGTTGACGAACGAGCCTTCGAGTATCTCTCTTATTTTTTTTTTCTTTCTCAAACCTTTCCGTGCAGGGCGGTGAGAGCGAGAGGAAAACTGCGTCGACTGTGCGCCGCGGAAGAAGCGGCACGGGCAGGTACCTGCGACCCGGTATACATAGTGCAAAACGTACGGCTTACCGTGCGGAGTCGAAGTCGCCGTCGGCACAGTTTAGTGCCGTGTGGACGCGGCAACTTGTAGCTCGTAAAATCGAATAAAGGCGAGCTGGTTTGCGCGCCTCGAGCTCACCCCGACGGGCAAGATAGAGAGACGGAGAATGGGAGAGAGTGCCGGAGTAAAGTTCTGTTCTCTCGCCCGAACACGCCATCGAATACCCTTGATAAGAAAAAAAAATTCGCACCGAAATGTTGGAGCGAGAAACGGAATTTTTTTTTGTTAATCGCGTTTAATTGGTTAGGTTTGAAATTCAAAATATCAAACGATTATGCATAGAACCGGAACCAAAAAAATACATACACTCAAAAAGTCAACACTTGCCAGCGACTGGAAAGAATGAGAAACGAAGAAATGACCTGACATTTTTTATTTTTACCTACACTTGGAATAATGTTGACATTTTTTTGTAGAAAGATGAAAAACCGTGGCTGAAGGTCTTCGGTCGCTGGCCAATTGGCAGCATATGTGTAATTTAAGTATGTTATGTATTGAAAACTGTCACATGTTATGCGCTGTCGATAAATTTACTACTGCTATGATTTTGAGCATTTTCGTGCCTGTTTTCAAGAATTTTCTCATTTACTTTCTTGGATTTCCATCCGAGTAGATGGAAAGTAAAAAATTAGCAATGTTTAATGAAATTCCCATGACTTAAAGCTCCAGCAATGAAAAAAAGGAATTACAAGCATGTTAAATAGTTGAAAAAAACAGAAATTACTGGAAAAACAACGAAACTATGCATGTGATATTGGACAAATGTATAGGATTGTTTCAATATCAAATTTGATATCATGTGAAATATAAAGAAAGCAAAGAAATTCACATTATTTTTCTCTTTTAGAGCGCAGAATTGATCTTTCAATTGAATCTCAATAATTAACCATCACCGATTAATCGTTAATCATTTAATTAATCTCACCTTCATTCTCTTGTTAATATTTTCTTTCCGTTTAAAAAAAATGGTCCCTCCTTAATTTATTATAGTCATGCCTCCTAAAAGATTTTAATTGAGATTTAATTTTTCTCAGATTTTTAAGTAACCGTTGATTTTTGTTCTATAAAAAAAAAAAATAACCAACGATTACTCAAAAATCTGAAAAAATGCATACGTATTCAGAAAAATAAACGAATCATTTTCATTAAAAAAAAGTTTTGTTGTCGGGTAATTTGTTAAACAATTAATTTTTTGATGAATTTGTTAATAACATTTTGCAATTATTATTGTGCAAAATTAATCTAATCAGTACCTTTAGTACACATGATTTTTTCAGACTTTTACACCATCAAGAAGTACCTGCAATTTTCTCTTATTGTTGTCGAACTTATTCGATGTCAGCGTGCAGCGAGACGCCCTCCTTAATTTTTATTGCTCATGCCCGGTAAAAGATTTTAATTGAGCGCCCCGAACGCGAGTCTCCCTGCCGATAGGAATACGGAGTACGACTCCGTTGGAGTAGATACGAGGCGAGATAAGGCGCGAGGAGGCCGCCCTTCCCCCGTCCGTCGAATTAGACTCGAGTTAATTAGACGCGAGAGGCCGGAGGAGTCGGAGGAAAAAGATAGTCGCTGCGTGGTCGAGGGAGAAGGAACCTGCGAAGGCAGGTGCCTCGACGCCGAAGATACCGGCGCCGGGACGAGAGGGAGAAGATGCTTTCGTCTGCACGTGGACGGAATTTTAGACGAGCGGCCCTCGGTCCCCCCTCCTCCTCCTTCCACATTTTACTCGGTTTCCCCACTCTCTCTGTGGCGCGCGTCTAATAAACTACAATTTTCAAAGCCACGCCGCGAACGATGCTCCGAGCGTGTATACCTGCCTCCGGAGGCTGCAACCCCTCGTGCGCTATCCCTCGTCAGAACTTCGCCCGACACGGAAACATCGACCTTAAGGTCATTGAAAATTGCGCCCGAAATTTGTCGGAAAATATTGAAAAAAGTGTATAGAAAATTGTAGCGAATTTATTTATAAATAAATATGAAGACCGTGAGTTTCGCTCAATGGATCTCTGAAAGATGAACTAGTTTTTATTTGATATATAGGACTGTATTTTGTATATAGGACTGCTCGCGACACAGAAACGTCGAGCTTAAGGCCATTGAAAATTGCGAGTAAAAATTGTTCAATATATATATACATTTTTTTTTTATGCAGAGAAGGTTGCGCTGAGCGAAAAACCATTGGGCGAAAAATGTAGCGGATTTGTATTTATTAAAGAAGAAATGGAAACCGGGAGTGCCGGAGTTTTAATCAATGGATCTCCGTTAGACGAGCTCGCGATCGTGTTCGTTAGTGCACTGTCAAAAAATGTTATTGGAAATTTAATGAACGGTATTGTACGCTTTGTAACATAAACTGGTTCTGGAATTTCAAAGACATGTGCGTTGCAATTTTACAGTAAAATTTTTATTTTCACTGAAACTTTTTATAAATTTGAGGCAAAAGTTTAAACATTTTTATACCTGGTATTTTTTTTTACAAAAAAGTACATTAATGTTCAACTAATGCAAGTACTGTAACGAAATTTCAAATTCCAGTGCATTAAATTTACAATTTATTCTTACAGTGCGGACAGAAAATTCCTCACTGTTAATTAGTTTTTTTTAAATCTTTGACATATAACTATATAATATAGGTCATTGAAAATTGCACTCAAAATTGTCGGAAAAAATTGAAGAGAAATGTATCGAAGGTACGGACAGCAGCCCGGCTCGAACCATTGGGCGAGAACTGTAGCGGATTTATTTATTTAAAAAAAATGGAAACCGGCAGTGCCGCAGTTTTAATCAATGGATCTCCGGTAGAAAAGCTCGCGATCGCGTTCGTTAGCGCAGAGACAATTCCTCGCTGCTAACCAGTTATTTTTTTTATTTTATTTTTTCTTTCCATTTCATTTGAACTGCGTCCCGAAGCGGCTTTGAGCACGGTTCGCTCTATATCTCGTAGTTCTATTTCGGAGTGCCTGGAGTCGAGCGCGCATCCCTTTCGCGATTTCGCTGGTCGGTGTGTTTTCGCCACGAGAGGCAGTCGCCGCGAGGGAGCTCCGGCAAACTCGCCCGCTTTGTGAACCGAGAGACGCGGGGTGGAGGTTCTTTGACCGAAGTCGATAACTCGATAACTCGGTCTATCGGTGTGTAGTCCGGGAACGCGGAATATCTGGACGGGACGAGGGTCATTTCGACGGGGAAACTATTGAAAACGGCTCGATTGAACGTATAACCGGAAACTTGATCCTCATCGATTGTACGAAGTTGATACTCTCCGTGGCACGAGGCTATGTGGGAGTAGTAACAAAAATCTGTGTCTACCGTAGACTTGCGGTAGATCGATTCCGCGCCGCTAACTAAAGTTCGCCGACTGAGATGCACTCACTGATAGTGTTTGAGACAAATTTTCCTTGCATGAGCTAAAATTTACCCCTTGGAACATTTAGCCTATGGAATGATATCAATTTCATTTTATGAGCTAAAATTCAACCGTTAGAGAATTTAACCCACAGAATAGAATAAATTCCACTTAATGAAGCAAAATTTAACCTTTGGAAAATGTAACCGATCGAACGGAATAAATTCCACTTAATGAAGTAAAATTTAACTCTTGGAAAATGTTGCCTATGGAATGAAATCAATTTCATTTTATGAGCTAAAATTCAACCATTAAAAAATGTAAAAAATCCCATTTTATGAGCTAACATTCAACCCTTAAAAATGTAACCCATAGAATGGTATAAATTCCACTTAACGAGCTAAAATTGCAAAAACAGATTGCATTCAACGAGTTAAAATTCAACCTAATAAAGTACCCCATATAATGCATCTCCATTCTATAATCTAGAAATTATAGACAATTATTTAGAAAAGAACCCATTAGAAAAATTAGGTCATGGAAATAAATAAAATGTCGAAATCTATACCGCGCGTCTACAATAGTCCCAAAACATTGTCGCGAAAATTCGTCTAAACATCGTCTCTGCGACTGTCTGGCGAGGTATTTTTTCAGGACGCCAAAAAAAATTTGCGTTTCGATCGCGGGGCGTATTGTGTATGTATTCGGCGTTGATCCCGTAAGCTTTTCGGCTCGGAGTCTCTTCAGACGTTAAAAGTCAAAAGATCACGTCTCGCCGGGGTCTCGGTTCGCCGTGCGAATCGGTGCACCGAGCCGTCCGGAAGGACCGGAGATCCGCGAGCGTTTCTTCGAGCGGGTTTTCTCTCAATACACCGGCGAAAGCCTTCCGTTGATGTGTTTCCCCCCGCTGGCACTGTTTCCATCTTGGTTGGTTTATTTTTTCAGCCAGAGGATGCCGCCGGTGGCGAAGCCGGAGCGGGCGGAGTCCTGGCCAGAACCCGAACGTCGTCTACTCCTGTACGACTCCTCGACTACACCGCACGGATCGACTTTTATTTTCTTCGGCAATCGCACCGCCGCGCTCCGACTTCCCGAACGCTTTCGCGTCTCGCCTCTTTCCGACTTTGCTGCTTTTTCTTTCATCGCCCCCCCTCCCCCTTCTTCCCCCGCCGTAGTGCATATCTTCAGCTTTTTACCTCCAAAGGTAAAAGTCAGTTAAAAGACGTTCAAAAAATGTGGGGATGGAAATTTTCATAAAGCTTCTTAACAATGTTGAAAATTGAAATTTCCATAAAGCTTCCTCATAAAGTTGAAAATTGACATTTTCATATCGTTTCCTCAGAAACATTGAAAACCGAAATTTTCGTATCGCTTCCTCATAAAAGTTGCAAATTGAAATTATTGTATCGCTTCCTCATAAAAGTAGCAAATTGAAATTTTCATATCGCTTCATCAGAAAAGTTGGAAACTGAAATTTTCATATCGCTTCCTCATAAATGTTGCAAATTGAAATTATTATATCGCTTTCTCATAAAAGTTGGAAATTGAAATTTTCATATCGCTTTCTCATAATGTTCCTTTATTCGCGAAGCTTCCTCCACGAGGAAGCCAACAATACAGAAAATGCTTTCTCATAGAAGAAGCTTCGTGAATAAAGGAACATTATGAGAAAGCAACATGAAAATTTCAATTTCTAACTTATATGAGAAAGCCACATGAAAATTTCAATTTCCAACTCATTTGAGAAAGCCACATGAAAATTTCAATTTCTAACTCATATGAAAAAGCCACATGAAAATTTCAATTTCCAACTTATATGAGAAAGCCACATGAAAATTTCAATTTCCAACTCATGTGAGAAAGCCACATGACAATTTTTATTTTTAACTCACATGAGAAACCCACATGAAAATTTCAATTTTCAATTTTTTTTTTTTCTATTTTCAAGACGATATCAAGCAAGCTGGTTCGGCAATAAAGTCTGCAATCAATTTCGTCAAGGGTCTTCGAAATAGTTGACAGAGCGTATATTATCAGCGACCCTGGCTCGGAGTTCTTGGCCAGAACCCGAACGTCGTGTAGTGCTGTACGACTCTCCTCGACTACACCGCACGGATCGACTTTTATTTCCTTCGGCAATAGCACGCCCGCGCTCCGACTTCGCGAACGCTTTCGCATCTCGCCTCTTTCCGACTTTGCTGCTGTTTCTTTCATCGCCTCCACCCCGCCTTCCCCCTCACCCTCCACGGGCACGGTCTGCAACCCACAGACCGTCGCACTGGTATTACCTGCTCCAAAGTACATAACGTCTGCACCTCCTCCCTCTAGCGCGATACTTTTCGACGGCTCGCTGGTACCCTTTGTAGCGAAATTTGATTTTTAGCCCCACCTCGCATGCCGCTTCTGACGGAAACAAATATTTATCCAAGATTCACAAACAGGATTGTGGGATTCCGGACGGATGGTGACTGTGCACACTACGGGAGAATGACCGCTGAATTCTATTCGCTTTTCGTCTGGAGGCACGAAGTCAAGTCGCGCTTGCTGCTCGAAGAGTCTTTGAGTGATTCGTAGATTTTTACGAGTGATTTTTTTTTTGTGTTTTAGGTGTTATGTTTTATTTTAGGGCGGAAATTATTATTATTTTTTTTTTGGGGATCTTCAATTTGCTGTTTGGCTTAGATAAAGAATGTTGAAGGTTAGGGCGCGAACAAATTTATGAAAATATGTAGTTAGGATAATTTAATGACTTTTTCACGTTTCTTATTGCCTCGGTAATGGCGCGAATTTTTTTTTTCATTCGGATAATCTCTTACCTTGGGTATTTTTTTCCAGCTGAAGATGATAGGCACCTTGGTTTTTTCAGGATGTCATCTGGAAACAGAAAAATCGCTATTTTAAGGTACTGAAAATCGAAAAATTTTCGTAAAATGGGTCTCGACATTTTTTTTTTTTTTTTTGTGGTGACCACAAATTCACAGCCAGTTTTACTTCTGGATCAATATTGCACGTGAAAAACTGCCTTGGAAGCGACAAAAAAAACACATTTTTTGGCCATTAGACCATTCGAAAAATGCTCCGAAGCACGCCGATGCATTTACCGTATGAAGTCGTAACAAATAGCATTGAAAAGATCGAAATTTATCCATCGGGATTTATTGCTCCAAAACATTAATTCTTCGGATCGAAGAACTTTATACCTCGAGCTCTTGCAAGTCCCGACTATTAAGAACTCCTCTCTATTTACACCGAATTTCTAAAGACACCGTTTACAGAAGCAGCGAGAAAACTTTGTTCGCGTGCACTTGAGCGAGCATCGTGTTTTCTACAACACACGAACACACACATGCGCACACACACACACTCACCCTTGTCCACCGGTAACCCTCGTGATTCCAATTCAGTGATCGTCGATGCCATGACCATAGAGTGAACGTGAATAAAAATTCTTCGCCCGTCGTTTTATAGAACCGTGGGTTATAAAGCGACCGGCTTACAGTCTCGTAACTCGTACCGTCACACCTGGGCTCTGGGCAAACATCAGGAATCAAAGTCGCGTTTCTGTATAGGCGTTCTCATGCACACATGGACCGATTTCGTATGACGGCGTTTTCATCGATTTTGTTTCCAGTTTACAAAGGTGCCGGAGAGCGGGGCGAAATGGACCAGTGTCCTACATTCGGGATAAGAGGTGCAAAAAATAATAATAATAATAGGTTCGTTTCGCCCCACTGTCGCGTACTTGCAGCTAGGTTAATTTTTCTATATATATATTTTTAAATTCTAAACATCTCAGACGCGTTTGTTTGTTTTGTTTTTTTTTAAGTGATGGAAGTATCAATTTTATTCGACTGTACTATTCATCGACTAATTCCGAAAATCGCACGATTGACAGCAAAATGTTATTTCATGGCGCGACCAAAGGCGTTTTTCGCACTTATAAAATTGCCAAATATACACAATTTTGAAAACGTTGAAAAGTCAAATCTCGCCTCGTTTGGTTTGTCCATCAGAGATAAGGGTTGAAAAAATTATAATAACTGGTCCGTTTTGCCCCTTCTCACCTGCTTGTATATTTTTGTATATTTTTGTATATTTTTGTATATTTATATTTTTGTATATTTTTGTATATTTTTGTATATTTTTGTATATTTTTGTATATTTTTGTATATTTTTGTATATTTTTGTATATTTTTGTATATTTTTAGTATATTTTTAGTATATTATAGATATATCTAAGACACGTTTGTTTTTTCCGTAATATATCAAATCAAAAAAAAAAAAAAAAAAATCGCACGATCGACAGTAAAATGTTATTTCACACTTCGCCCAAAGGCGCCTATCGCACTTATCAAATCGCCGGATACACACAGCTCTAAAAACGTTGAAAAGTCAACTCTCGCCTCGTCGGTTTATCCACGCGGAAACCGAGGGATCCGAAGAAAAAAATAAAGCAAAAAAAAAAAAATTGAAATCTCTTACAATGCGCGCGATATAAAGCCGGAGTTTCCTTACGAGCATCAGGCGTACAAAGAAGCGCGTATGGGGTGCTCGGGGGAGAAGAATAGCGGCGGAGGCGTGTGTGCGTGAACAATAAACGAGGGGCGAACGATGGAGAGCCGGAGGGTTTTTGCAGGACGATGTGTACAGCTCGCTCGGGCCGTTTCCTCCGCCTCCGTCGCCGGCGCGCGTTTTCAAGAATGCGGAGACGACGGGGACGTCGGCGATTCTCCACAATTTTGGTTATTTTGGGCCGAGTGCATATAAAGGGACTCAACCAAGAGGGTTCCCTCGAGTGTAAAGAAGGCTGCTGCACTGTGCGCGGCCCAAAGACCGGCTGGTTGTAAGGAAAACGCTCCCAAACTCCGCACAAGCGCGCACACACTGGCCGTCTCTTCATCCCTCTCGCGCACCCTGGAGCTCCCTTTCGTTATTTCCCGTCTGTGGGCGAAAGCATATCAGTCCGTGAGGAAGGGCCGGCTCGCACGAGGCGTGAGTGCACTCGCGCGCGTCAGCATCACTTTGGAACGGAGGTGAGTCTCGGACCCTGGTGCAACGCCAGGTGCCGGACCGTCGTGGTCTCGGGCTCGTTCAGTCCGGACGGAGCGTCATCATCATCAACGCTGGTCTTCAGGCTGCTGCCTGTGGCCCTTTTGCCTCATACTGCAAGGCAGCGTAGCCTCTGGATGTATATACAGCAGGTATGCATGAAACTGCTTTCAGCGGTTTCATGCATTTTTCAAGCTACTCGGCTTCCTAGACGACAATTATACCGCGCTCTCGACTCTGTGATCGTGGGGAAAAAAACTAAATATTGTGGCTTGTGGAAAGAACGGAGTCTGAGGTCGATTAATCTTTTGTTCTGGTTTAGGGTAAAAGTGGGTAATATGGCCCGGTCCATATATCATTGATTTACGTGTTAATCGAGGTGGGCCATGTTCACCACTTTTAGACCAAACGTTTTTATTTATTATTTTATATATTAGTAGTAGTAAAAGAGATTTATTGCCAGTGCTTAACTATTTTTGTACGAGTGTTTTCTTATATTAGTTTTATTTCTATATTGATAATACACTTTGGCAAAGGGCCATCGACCTGAGTCCTTCAGCCCTTCATATATTATTTAGGTAAATATTCGCTTTCGCGCGACCTACTGGAAATTACTTGGTGGTTGGGTGGCTGGGGAAGAAAATTTTCAATTTTTTAAATATTTTTTGATCGTTTTTGGGAATTTCTACCTGCATTATACCTCCTACAGCCTCTGAACGTCGGCTGCGCGCGTACCTGCTTTCAGCGCTCTCATGCATTTTTCAAGCCACTCGGCATCTTTCCTCGACGACAATTATACCACCGTTGGGACTGTATGACCTTGGAGTAAGGTAAAAAAAAATATAAAGCGACCTACCGGAAATGATTTGGTGGATGGGTGACTGGGGAACAACATTTTCAAAAAATGTTACATTTTTATGTTACATTATCGAATTACCAAAATAGATTTTGGTAATACGATAAAAAAAATTTTCTCAGAACTACCATGATCATATACGAGATCGATAGATTTAACCCTTCGTTAAATTCTGAATTTTTTCTTAACTGCACGACACCTTTTTACCTCGAAACGTAAATAAAAGTTAGTTAAAATGTTCATTTTTTTAAATTTCTAAAGCGACATGAAACAAGCTCGATCGGTAACAACAACTGTAATCAATTTTCTCAAGGGTCTTAAAAAAGGTTTCCGATGCCGGAGCCGATCGTGCATTCGAGCATACAATTTCATGAGCATACAATTTCATTATCCCAAAAAAAAGTCGATCGACCCTCGAACGAATGGATTTCGGAGAACCAGTAATTTTTTGCTCCGGGCAAATACGGATCGGATATGAAGGGCATTGATACGCAGATGATTAATTCGCGGTCTAGACGGTGGGGCTAATCAAGGTATCGCGCGTGCATCGGTATGCCCGTGCGTCCGATCATTATGTCGGGTCGCAACAGCGCCGCGGGTGTGCATATGCGCGGCACCGGCTGAGTTTCGCACGGGAGCGGAGGATTTGTAACGATTCGCGAAACCCATCGTAAATAGAAACACGGTAGCATGAAGCATCCTGAGGGAGGTGGATGGAGGCTCGTCGGAGGGCCATGAAAGCGGATGGAGGGTCGGCGATCGCCGGAACGGTGGCTGCTGATGTTTCTGCTCCACGTAGAATCGGGCGTTCGTTAGGCGGATACATACTAAATATTATACCCACCCGATCGGCGCGCACGCACGGACACGGACTCGGGAAGCGCGCGTGTACGCGCGGAAACGCCCCCACACGGAAATAGGTCCGGTGTATGATACTAATTGCATACGTACGGGTGTATGTGCGGCGTTTGGTTAAGCGAGGTTCGATGCGTGTAATGATCCGCTTGAAATCAATCGGGCGAGAGTCCCGCGCACAGAAGACGCGGTAGACCGGTTAAATCAATCGTGATACACCGGAGGTTCGAGGCTGAAAGGGGTGGATTTTCGTTGGGGCGGCTGACAGGCGGACCGCCAGGGATGCGAGCGGCCGCCAACTCTTGCGGGGTGACAATAAGCGCGTATTCATCACCGATGCGTTTGGCCGCGGTGGCCCGCGCTCCGGCTATCGGTATCGGTGCATATTCGATATCGACCTTTCGTTAATCAAATTTTGGCAATTAGCATAGAATGGGAGTGTCCGGTCGTAATAAGCGGGGGGGAAGCGCGTTGTTGGAGTTTAGATATCTCGGGAGCTACGGTGTTTCGAGATACCGAACGGACTCGGTTGGTAATGGAGACTGTAATGCACTTTTTTCGGGGATGTTGGACGCTTTGGGACGAATCCGAATTATCAGGACTCTGAAAATGTGTGCATGTGGCCAAAATTCGTCAAGTTATAATGGCTTATTTTGCATCGTGCGAACTTTGATCGAGGAAGTTCACTTAAAGATTAAAATTCTATAGGGTAAAAGTGGTGAATATGGTCTAGTGCCACCTCGATTAACACGTAAATCAATGATATGTGGACCGGGCCATATTCCCCACTTTTACCCTAAGTGAACAATTGACTCAAATGCGATTGCGAGGAAAAAGTAGTCACTTTTTATATGCTGATTCCCAACACATGTCGAAGTGGGTAAATTTTACACGCAAGAGGAATTGCGAACACTTCTCGATGAGATAAAAATCTGAAAAAATCAACCATGTGGAAGGTACTGAAAAGAGTAATTTTCCATAATAATAATTCCAAATTAACGCAAAAAAATTTCCCAACAAAACACCCGGCACCCTAATTTTAAAAAAAATGAAAACGGCACGCTTGCTTTTAGTGTGTAGCGTTTGTGATGATTTGGGTAGCGTTTTGTGATGATTTGGGACGTTTCGGGATCCAGATTATCGGGGTCTTCGTCCGAGGGCTCATAGTACGCCGACAGTTTGATTTTCCGCGGAAAAAGTTTGGCGGTCCCCGAAGAAATGGGATTAGAGTTTCCGTTACCGACCGGGCCTATCGCCCGATCCGTCGGGGAGTTGGGATCCGAGCAGTGTTTTCCCTGTTTGATCGATAAGGCTGAAATGAGACAGGGAGGGAAAAAGAACGATATCCCGGGAAGATTGGAGCACTTCGCACTTCGGAGGTATCCTTCTCGGTGGAGAGGATAGTGGAGAGTTTCCGCGGTGGTTTCTGAAAACGTGAGGGTTCCATTCGACGATCTATATTAGAGCCATTCGAGTTTGGCGAAAGCGAGAGGCGGCTCTCTTTCTCTCACTGTCTCCCTCACTCTCGGCGAGGGGGGGGGGGGGGGCACTTGCGAGAGAAGCTAGCGGAGAGGCCACTCGACCTCGTATCCACGAAACGGGGCGCACACGTTAGACCATAAAACTCACGTTTCCTCGTAAGTCAAGCCAGGAGGAGAAGTGGAAGAAGCAGGAATAGAAGTCAGCCTCTCTCTCTAGGCCCTGCTGTAGCTTCATGCTGGTACTACCCTTATATATATATACACACACACACACACACACACACACACATATATATATATATATATATATATAAATATATA
>JAPYZC010003598.1:0-13671 GCA_030522665.1 Ichneumoninae sp. A BG-2022a | reverse complement strand
AACGGGATAATGAGACAAAACGCAAGTTTCCAATAACTTTTGGATGGTGGCGATGGCGGTACGTGGGGCAAAACGGGTTTGAAAATCCGGATGTATCGTTGGGACAAAACGGGGCATCCAAAAATCATTGGAAATTTGAGTTTTGTCCTCATTGTCCCGTTTTGCCCAGCTATGCCATTTTGCCCCGGTCTCCCCTACTCCGGAACACAAGTGGTGGCTCTTACGACGAGAAACCAGAAGCTGGAACAGACCCGGATCTTGAGTTCGCGTTGATGAGCAAGAAGACGACAAAGCCCGCTGGCGCTCCATCTTGGGATGAACCCGGAAAGACAATCTTCTATGACCTCTTCTATGAGGCAGCGAAGCTACGAGTGTCGATGGCCCTTCAAATTTTTTCATGATTCCATCGGTTTTCGATAAATCTCATACGACTTATTGGACACAGCGCAAAAGTGGGAATCGAAGAAGACGAGAAGTCAGCGATGCTTTATTTTTCGCCATTTCCTCGGCCCTCTTACTTCCCGATAGCGATAGTTTCGATTGGGGGAACAGAGATTGGAAAGGGAGTAACCACTTACAATCTCTTCCGGGTAACAGAAAACCGGAGATCACTTTCCCGTTCATTCGACCAAATACTATCCGCCTCTCCCTCCTCGGGTCTTCAATTCTCTCTCATCGATTGCGCGATATCCAACCGGCGGCTCGGATCATATCGTCTATTTTTTTTTAGTTCCAGGACTTCTAAAGCAGTTGGTGCTTTTGCCGCTTTTTTGCCGTTTGATTTCGTAAACTTTTTAGCTGGTAGTGTTCGCCTTCCGAGATGAAAAATTGAGATCGCTTCCAATTTCCTTCGGATAACAGAATTACAAACCGCAGAGCTGCACCCAGAAAAAAAATTTATTTGACGGTCACCGTTTATTAAGATTAAGTAAAATATTTATTTGATTTAAATAAATATTTATTTCATTTAAGTATCTATTTACCTAATTTAAATAAATATTTAATTTGATCTCAATAAACGGTGGACATCAAATACATTTTTTTTCTGGGGGTGGGCAAAATGCACTAAGTACTTGTATACGTATTGAAGCATCAAGTACTGAATCAGTGGCCGCTATTCAAAACTTCAAGAATTTAGTTCTGCCAGTACTCAAGACGTCAGTACTCAAGAACTATACCTAGCGCTCAGCCTAGCTTCGAGTACTTGATACTTTAATAACGTACTTCAAGTACTTAGGGTGTTTGCCCAACTCTGTTGCAAACCGACACATTCCGTTCCTTCGATTTCCATTTCGGTTTTGAATTCGCACACTCATACACCCAGAAAATGATTTTTTTGACTGCCACCGTTTATTAAGATTAAGTGAAATATTTATTTGATTTAAATAAATATTTATTTTAATTAGGCAAATAGTTACTTGAATGAAATAAATATTTATTTAAATCAAATAAATATTTTACTTAATCGTAATAAACGGTGGCCGTTAAAAAAATTTTTTCTCCATGTAAATGTTGACATTCATGTCGCAACAATGTATTCGTCTCGCCGGGGAGGAAAAATCTAAATACTTGGGAGCGGAGGGCGATTAGGGATGAGAAGTGGGTGTACTTTTCCCGTGTAATTTGAAGTAAAGTTGCAAAGGTCCTTATCTCAAAACGCTCCTTTCCGATTCTCTCACCCCAATATCTCATCCAACTTCACCTATTCTTATCTCCGGTAGGACTTCCCATTCCATCGCTGTCGTTCGCTTATCTTCCGCGCGAACGCACTTGCGACGAGCGAGGAATAAGTTTG
Source organism: Ichneumoninae sp. A BG-2022a (assembly GCA_030522665.1). Classification (NCBI taxonomy): domain Eukaryota; kingdom Metazoa; phylum Arthropoda; class Insecta; order Hymenoptera; family Ichneumonidae; species Ichneumoninae sp. A BG-2022a. The sequence continues at coordinate 11,876 of JAPYZC010003598.1, read as the reverse complement.
CAGGGTTCAACCCTCGCGCGTACTCGAAGTTCCTTTAGAATTTCGCAGCGAGTTTCCTTAAGTCGAGGCTACACAAACGCGTAGTCGAAACAAATTTCTCGAGGAAACGTCACCAACCCAAACACCTGCGCCCAATATTATTGCTACGAACGAGCGTTGCCTCGTCGAGGGTTTCGTTGTTACGCGCCGGCTTCGACTAACATCATCATCCGCCCTGGTGTCCCTGTACTGCTCTGCTATTCTACTCCTCGAAGGACTCTCCGACTTGAAGTGTTAGTCTTTGAAGCGTTAAACTTCTTAGAGGAGATGAGGCAAGGCGGGCGGGATATTCAAAGATTTTTCAGTTTTGGTACGGTGCGAAAAATAAACGGTTGGATTAACCAAGGTACGGTGACATAAGTTGAAAGGTGTTGTTCTGTTGGTACAACAAAAATGTTAGCTGGAATCAACAAATTTTGAATCGATTGATGCAAATAATCGTTTAAGAAGTTTTACTTACGTTTGGATTTAAGTTTGATTTTAAATTCGGACTTAAGTTTGACTTAAGTTTGATCCTAAGTTCTGATTCCTAAGTTTGATCCTAAATTTTTTCAGATTTTTAAGTAATCGTTGATTTTTTTATGGGACAAAAATCAACGATTGCTTAAAAATCTGAAAAAATTCATAGGTATTCAGAAAAATAAACGAATCATTTCCATTAAAAAAAAAGTTTTGTTGCCGGGTAATTTGTTAACCAATTAATTTTTTGATGAATTTATTAATAACATTATGCAATTATTATTATGCAAAATGAATTTTCTCAGTACCTTTAGTATACATGATTTTTTTCAGATTTTTACACCATCAAGAAGTACTTGCAATTTTCTTTTATTGTTATCGAACTTATGCGAAGTCAGCGAGCAGCGAGACTCCCTCCTTAAGTTTGATCTTAAGTTCGGACGTAATTTTGATCTTACGGTCTGATTTAAGTTTGATCTTAAGTTCGATGCCAAGTTCAAACTGATGTCTTTCAATTCGACCCTTGACGAGGTGAGACATGCGGGATATTGCAAGGTGTTTTCAAACGATCAAACGTTCTTTTGTAATTAACAACAAATTCTATTCAAGCAGATTAGCTACTGCTAAAGTCCCAAACTATTACCGACGTTACGACGATAAGACGCTTGCTGTTGGTGTGATTCGGCTGACGCGGTTCATCTGTGCCTCTACTGTTGCACGCCTCGAAGGGCTTGCCTTCTCGAGAACCCTTTCCGGCAGGGTTCTCAAACGGCAGACACCGCACACAAACACCATCGGCGACGACGTCGCCGGTGCATCCGCCAGCCAGCTAAATTAAGAGTCCACGCGTTCGGACCTTCGGTCGTTTGGAGGAAGTGACTCAGGCCTTCGATGCTACTCAAGAAAAGACTGCTATCACTATACCTCTCGCTGCATTCACTCGGCAGCCCGGTACTAAAGTCCATGAAACCGATACACAGACCCTCTCACTTAAATCGAATGAAAATTCATAAATGCGTCGCTCTTCCATCACGATAGAATTTTCAAAATAAAATATAAATGATTTTTAATATAAATATTATTACATTAAAAATAAAATAAAATTATATAATAAGATAAAAATTATGCATTAAAATCGAATTTAAATTCGAACAGTTTTCTAAAAAATAAACTGACGATGCAGTCGACGAATCTCAAATTCCACCCGAAAGAACAACAGCAAACAGTAAAAAATAATTTCGTAAAATCCGAATACGAATTTTCGTAAAAATAATTGTTTATTTTGATTTATTTTGCTACAATAATTCCGCAAAAATAATTTTGTTAAATAAGTGAAACCTCTTGAATAAATGAAACTCGATTCTTAAGGTTTGAATATACAAACCTGTCCCCTTATTTCCCGCGACATTAACAATTTTAGTTTGTACTTTTTTTTTTGTAAAACTAGAAACCGGTTGGTGCAATCGGAAAAAACCAAATAAAAAATTGTGGACATTTGTGGATAATAAGTTGTTCCAAGAAATACACATTTCTTAAACTGTCTAACAAGGAAGTATCGTATTCGGGATTTCTCTTTCGCAAAACGTTGCAAAGTAACATTATTGTCCCGACGTTTTAAATAACCCGGAGAAAGCGGCGAGCAGTTTTCATTATTAATTTTTTTATTTATTTCCCAGTCTGAGTATCTCGGATCAGTGACTTTTGTTGTAGCTCGTTGAGTCGCGCCGTTGCCGGGCCTGCCCGTAGGAATAATAAAGCTACCGATTGCGTCATCGATCGGATCGGCGAGCGCGCACGCGCCGCGCGGAAGCGCGACGGGAAATTTTTTTCCTCACGATTTTTTCATAAACGGCGTCTGAGCGAGCGGCGGAGCGAGAGAGAGTAAAAATATCGGGACGGGCAAAAAAGCGTAAGAATGAACGGACGAGTCGGGACGAAAGGGAAGACGAGAGAACGTCGCGGGTATTTACGAGACCGAAGAGACCAGCGCCTCAGGACTTCACGAACGGATATTTACGGTACCGTACGCAGTCGGTTGACGACGTTTCGATGTACCGCGCGTTACAACGCTCCGCGCTGTGTGCGTGCCGAGAACTTGTACATCTATACGCGGAGGTGGCGGAGGACGACGACGAAAAGTAGAGGGAATCGAAGCGAGCCGGCGCACCCACGTAAGCTCCGTAGGATAACAATACGTGACGGAATGGAGTGTCTGAACGACTACTGGCCTTCCTCGCTCGCCTCCGCCTCTGGAGTCTATCGAGTTGACGACGCACAGCCAGATTCGTAAAAATTAATTTCACAAAGACGATGAAAAAGAAAAAAGAAGAATCGCGGTTGAATTCTCTGTTTCCACTTTGCGCCGAGATAAATAGGCGAAGGAATGTCTGCTATTCCTGGTGTCTCGGCTCAAGATTTCGAATACGTTCGGAATCACGTTACTGCTGAGAGTGACGCGTGACGACATGTCACGCGTCACTCGGTTCGAAAATCCCATTTCTCGGCCGGAAGCGACGTCATACCGGAAATACGTCGTTTCCGGCCGAATGGTCGGATTTCCAGACCGGTAGTGACGTATTTTCGGTGCGACGTCACTTCCGGTCAGAACATTAGTTTTCCAGACCGGAAGTAACATATTTTTGGCGTGACATCACTTCCGGTTGAAAATGTTGTTTTCCAGAACGCAAGTAACGAATTTCCGGTGTGACGTCACTTTCGGTTGCAAATTTGATTTTCCGGACCGGAAGTGACGAATTTTCGGTGTGACGTCACATCCGATTAAAAGTTTCCCGGACCGGAAGTGACGGATTTTCGGTGTGTCTTAAAGGAATAACCGATGGCGAGGTATTTCTTATATACACTTGTTTTCCTTCACCTTTCGCTCGATGCGCAGAATGCGCAGTACGAGAAGCTTGCAGGAAGTCTGTGGAGAACTCGGCGGAAAGGTGTAAAAGGGAGATGTCCGGAAACACGAATTATTTAATAACGGGGAGAGTTCTCATCGCTGGATCGTAATTATCACAGAAATTACGGTCCGAGGAAGACAAGCGCATGCGAGTGTTGTGTATTACCGAAGGTACAGCGCAATCAAATTTAATTGCGGACGATCTGTTTGCCCAGCGGGAAAGAATCCTCGGGGGCCGCGCGATTGTTTCGCGCGGCCGTTAATCTGTAGCGAAACTGCAAAAAACCTCCAGCGGATAATAATAATAGTAAGAACGGTAATAATAATAATATGGAAGCAACAAATTGCTCAATTCCCGAGGATCTATGTTTATGTATGTGCCCGGCGTCTGCGTCGTTGGAAGGCGGGTATTAACACCCTCGACCGTGATCCATGCTGACACTGCCGGAGAGATTAATCATGCAATTAAGAGGGAATCTCGTTAGCGAAACGGTTTATCATTGTTCGGCTAGCACGGAAGATATTCCCTGCACGCTGGATTCCCACAGGATCGCAGGCTCCTTCTCGCTCGAAACAGCGGCGCTTCTCTACCGCGACTCGCGCATACACTGAGAGAACGATCCGATAGAAATTACCATAAATCTGGTAAAAACCAACAGGACTTTAAGGTACATGGAACTGCAGCGACATCCCGGCGAACAATTGTATTAGACTTAACACATTTTGCTAGAAAATGTGGTAATTTTCGTTATCGCAGGTATTACCCGAATATCGTGTAATTTTAATCCACGAAATTCTTCCAACTGGCAAAACTCCCTTCTTCTTCCTGAAAAAATTACCATATGGGGATGGTGAAAATTGCTATGGTCCATGTGAAAAATTTCCATATTGCTAGTGGTGAAGCTAAATTTGTACCATGTTACCTGGTCGAAATTTACCATTTGACCTGGTTGAAATTTACCATTTTACCTGGTCGAAATTTACCATTTTACCTGGTCGAAATTTACCATTTGACCTGGTCGAAATTTACCATTTTACCTGGTCGAAATTTACCATTTTACCTGGTCGAAATTTACCATTTGACCTGGTCGAAATTTACCATTTGACCTGGTCGAAATTTACCATTTGACCTGGTCAAAATTTACCATTTGACCTGCTCATTTTTCTGAGATCCTTCTCTCAGTGTGTGATCCATAGATTATTTGTCGTTTTCGAAATGGACGGCTTTGCGCAACTAAATTTGTAACCATTCGAAACAACGGACAAACATAATGGTCCCAATCGGCTTTAGCTGCACGTCCATTACGAGTTCCGTTGTGGAATATTAAATCAATATCGCCATTACAAGCCGTTTATGTAAGATAGTTTTCCGAGATCCTTTCCTCAGTATACGATCGATAGATCATTTTTCATTCCCAACATGGGCGGCTTTGCGTAACTAAATTTGTAACCCTTCGAAACAACGGACAAAGACGATGGACCAAAATGGCTCCAGTTGCCTATTCATGACAAGGTTCATTGTGCCATAATAAACCCACTTTGCCATTACGATCCGTTTATGTAAGGTATTTTTTCCTCAAGTCTTCTCTCAGCATCCATAAGAACAATAATAATAAAAAAATCATTTTTCTTGCCCGAAATGGACGGCATTGTGGGACTAAATTTGTAACCACTCGAAACAACGGATAAACATGATGGACCCAAAGCGGCTCCAGTTGCATATCCATTACGAGTCCCATTGTGCGATATTAAACCAATACCGCCTCTACGGTCCGTTTATGTAACAATAATTTGCGTAATCGGGAATAAGCGCACAGCCGCACGCTCGCGATTGTTGCAAAACAAAGACGTTCCACCGCACAATGGTGAATCCTCGGTGGCCGATGGAGGAGCGTAGGTACTCGCATAATGGCCTCCTCATATAAAGATAGAAGAGTAACAGGGAACGCTCTGCAACGCGATCTCCAATTATGCCCCAACAGTGAACGAACTATGGAATTAACGGTACCGCTGAATTATCGGTGTTGCAGCGGAACGGAAGGGACCGTGATTTATTATCAGCGTTGTCGAAAAACCTGAATCTATCCGCACGCGATGCAGCAACGGGAACCTCGCTCTAACGTTGTAATTATCGTCTAACGAACTTCATTGTTCATCGCGTGCAATGACAACGAGCAAACTAACGTGCCATTCATATGATATTTGATAACAAAAAAAAATGATACATTGTGTCCCACGGAAAATTGCCTCCACTTGGGGGAATTACGGTGTTTCACAAAATGTTTGAATTTAATTGTTCTTCGTGTTCCCGAGCCGTACCGCCTCGGGTTTCTCAGCCATTGGATATCCCGCCTTCCGACACGTCGTTTTCCATTAATTTACCATCCGATCTGTGATAGGGGAGACCGGGGCAAAATGGCACAGCGGGGCAAAACGGGATTGTGAGGGCAAAACTCAATTTTCCAATAATTTTTCGATGCCCCATTTTGTCCCAACGATACATGTGGATTTTCACACCCGTTTTGTCCCACGTACCACCATTGCTATCATCTCAAAGTTATTGGAGAATCGCGTTTTGTCTCATTATCCCATTTTGCCCCGGTGTGCCATTTTGCCCCGCTCTCCCCTACACGGTTTTCCGCACTTAGCAGTTTTTGCACATTGTGGGATATTTTTTTTTAACGCCCCTTTAAGTTTTATATCGTGCCATTTTCGCATCCGAAAAAGGTGCGAGAGTGTGAGATCATCTTAACCTGCGGGGCGCCTGCGGAAAACTGGCGTTGACTGCGCAGCGATCCTGGCCGTCAAACACCGCTCGTAGGAAGGGAAAGAGCGGTGTTATGAGCTAACGCATCCGCGTGCGTGCAAACGGTCGATATAAATTCATCATTCGCTCCCTAATTACGCCACGATTGCCTTTCCGCCGCTCGCACAATCCATCCCCACCCTTGAGCATGCCATTATGCGATTTCAATGCGGTAAACGTGCAGTGTTCACTTCCTCGTTTCCCTGAGTGCTTCGTAGCCGGTGCATGAAACCGCGTGGAATCCGATGCTGCAATTGCTGAGCTACACACGCCCCCTCGTAACCCCTGCACCCTTTCTTCGCGGCGGTCTAAGTCCTTACTCCGTTGCCCATGGATCGACTCTTACCCGCCTTTTTTTCCTGGCGATTCTCGCTCTTTATTCCTTTGAAATAATTCGAATGAAATTTAGCCACTAGAAAATTTATTCCATTGTGTGAGCTTAGTTTTCGGTTGGGTGAATTTTAGCCCGTGGAATGGAATTTATTGAATTGTGTAATGGTTGAGTTTCAGTTCACTAAATAGAATTTGTTGCATTCTATGGGCAAAATTGTCTAATGGTTGAATTTTGGCTCGTGGAATGGAATTTCGGCTAAGTTCTCGATTGATCAAGATTGAGCTCGTTGAATGGAATTTATTCAATTTTTGGGGTATTTGTTCAATTTTCGAATGGTTGGCTTTTAGCTCATGGAATGGAATTTACTGCATTACATGAACAACATTTTTTAATGGTTGGCTTTTAACTCACGGAATGCAATTTACTGCCTTACATGAACAACATTTTTTAATGGTTGAATTTTAGCCCGAGGAATGGAATTTATTGAATTTTGTAATGGTTCAGTTTCAGCTCACTAAATAGAATTTATTGCATTCTAGGGGCAAAATTGTCTAATGGTTGAATTTTTGCTCGTGGAATGGAATTTAGGCTAAGTTCTCGATTAATCAAGATTGAGTTCGTTGAATGGTATTTATTCCATTTTTGGGGTATTTATTCAATTTTCGAATGCTTGGCTTTTACCTCACGGAATGGAATTTACTGCCTTACATGAACAACATTTTTTAATGGTTGAATTTTAGCTCGTAGAACAGAATTTATTCCATCCCACGAGGAAAATGATGTAATGTTTCAATTTTATCTCATGGAACAGAATTTATTGCGTTCGTTGGGCAAATTTTTCGAATGGTTGAATTTCAGCTAACGATATGGAATTTATAGGACTCCATGACAAAAATTTTCTGCCAACGGTGGATCCGTGGTCCAGTGTGAGCACCTCGCACGTTCGTCGTGTGCCTAGTGTTTCGATACTGTAATGCTATTAGCGTTCCGTTCGACTGTGGTCCGCTGGAACGCGTGCAATTCGCGGCGACGACGGTTTGCAACGCGATACCCTTTGCGCCCGTCCCGGTGTGAAGGGAGCTTTAGCCACCGAGTGTTCACAGCGAACCGGTGGCATATATATCGAGCCTCCAAGGGTGGTTAACCCTCACTCGATCCTCCAGCGTGCTCTTGACACTAGTGCCATAGGACTGTGGTGTCCACTGTGCGACCTATCCGGATTCGAGGACCTGCCACGCGTGTCACCGCGATTATACCAGAGATCGAGCCTCCCCCAAGCTTCGCATCGCTTCGCCAGACCGTTAACATGACCGGAGCAGCAATAACCGTATGGGCTTGCAACAATGCATGAATTGGTTTATCAAATGCAAAGGCAAATCCATGAAGGCTGTTAGGCAAATTCTGCAAAGTGTAAAACGATGACTTTACGGTTTCCAACTCCAATCCGCTCGGCTTGCGCGCTTGCAACAATGCACGAATTGATTGATCGATTGCAAAGGCAAATCCATAAAGGCTGTTAGCGAAATTCTGTAGCGAGTAAAACGATGACTTTTAATTTTCCAATTCCAATCCATTCGGCACATTGAACTACGCTTAGGATCGCCCAATTCAACCTCAATGAAGACGAGTTAATGACGTCAACAGGATTCGGCGATATTCTAGGTGTTGTTCTTGGAAATAATCTCCGAATGAGGCAGAATATCGAAACGGAAAGTAAGAAAGTAAGTGCCTTGACATGACCGGATCAGCAATAAGCATACGCGCTTGCAACAATCCACGAATTGGTTTATCGATTGCAAAGGCGAATCCATAAAGGCTGTTAGCCAAATTCTGCAGCGTGTAAAACGATGACTTTTAATTTTCCAATTCCAATCCATTCGGCACATTGAACTACGCTCAGGATCGCCCAATTCAACCTCAATGAAGACGAGTTAATGAGGTCATCAGGATTCGGCGATATTCTAGGTTTTGTTCTTGGAAATAATCTCCGAATGAGGCAGAATATCGAAACGGAAAGTAAGAAAGTAAGTGCCTTGACATGACCGCACGAGCAATAACGATACACGCTTGCAACAATCAACCAATCGGTTTATCGAGTGCAAAAGCCAATCCATAGATGGTAGCGAAATTCTGGAGCGGGTAAAACGATGACTTTTAATTTTCCAACTCCAATCCGCTCGGCATACGCGCTTGCAACAATACACGAATTGATTGATCGATTGCAAAGGCAAATCCATAAAGGCTGTTAGCCAAATTCTGCAGCGTGTAAAACGATGACTTTTAATTTTCCAATTCCAATCCATTTGGCACACTGAACTACTGTCAGGATCGTCCAATTGAGGAACCAGCAATTCATCCTCAATGAAGAGAAGTTAATGACGTCAACACGATTCGGCGGTATTCCAGGTTTGTTCTTGGAAATAATCTTCGAATGTGGCAGAATATCGAAACGGAAAGTAAGCAAGTAAGAGCCTTGACATGACCGGATGCATGCAACGATGCGCGAATTGGTTTATCGATTGCAAAGGCCAATCATAGAGCCTTGTAGCGAAATTCTGTAGCGGGTAAAAGGATGACGTTTAAATTGTCAATTCCAATCCTCTCGGCAAATCCAACTACGCTCAGGATCGCCCAATTAATTCTCAATGAAGACGAGTAATGACGTCATCAACAGAATTTGGCGATGGTACGGGTTGGTTCGGGGAAACGGCGTCCGAATGGGCCAGAGTATCGAAACGGAAATGTTGAATAGCTGTTAGCCGAGGGTATTTGCCAGAAAGTGTATATCGGTTGTAACGCTGGACGAGATCAAAGGGAAACCGAATTTGGATGACTCATTATGCGGAGCCGTTCGAACGTGCCGGGACCAAACAGGGCATTTGATGAAATTAGCTACCGAGTACATTGTAGATGCGGTACAGCAGCTCTACTGTGAATATACACTTTGGTACTTATTTGTCAGTCTACCCGCCTATTCGCTTTGCCGTAGGTAGGACCGCAGTCATTATACCGGAGTACAAGCCCGATTCGGTCGCGACTACAAATTTAATTTCGTTGCCGGAGCCAGCCCGGTTCGCCTCAGTTTCTCGCGTCCTGCGGCTTGTTCCAGGATTCTGCCACCGGCATAAGTCTTCGAGAGCGACGGAGGTTTAGTTGGACGGATACGGGGAGCTCGAAGAAAACGGCATTAACGCGAACGCGAATCCCGGTTGTTCTCGTCTATCGGCCTCGAGGACGGCGAATCATTCTCTTTGACAAATAATAACTCGCTGCTGGTTTCGCCATATCTGCTCCTATTCCCGCAACCTGCATGTAAATCCACACGAAAGTAGCTCGCAAGTATCATTGCCAGGAAAAATACCTAAACTCAGCCAACTCGCCTAAACAGAATGAACTCACCTAAACTCAGGCAATTACTCTTTCCCTAATTCTAGGACGCTGTGAGGAACCAGCATAAATCTTCGGCATTAACGACGGAACTCACACACGGAGCAGTCGAGAATTCACTGGCTTTTGCCTCCACGTGAATAATCGTCCGGTGAAGTGGCGAACCCGGTTGTTCTCGTCTATCGGCCTCGAGGACGGCGAATCATTCTCTTTGACAAATAATAACTCGCTGCTGGTTTCGCCATATCTGCCCCTATTCCTGTAACCTGTACTTAAATCCATATGAAAGTTTCTCGCATGTAACAGTTGCTAGAAAAAATACCTAAACGCAGCCATCTCACCTAAACTCAGGCAACTGACCTAAACTCAGCCAACTCACCTAAACTCAGTCAACTCACCCAAACTCAGCCAACTCACCCAAACTCAGCCAACTCACCTAAACTCAGCCATCTCACCTAAACTCAGGCAACTCACCTAAACTCAGCCAACTCACCCAAACTCAGCCAACTCACCCAAACTCAGTCAAGTCATCTAAACTCAGCCAACTCACCTAAACTCAGCCAACTCACCCAAACTCAGCCAACTGACCTAAACTCAGCCAACTCACCCAAACTCAGCCAACTCACCCAAACTCAGCCAACTCACCCAAACTCAGCCAACTCACCTAAACTCAGTCAACTCCGCCAATTCACCTAAACTCAGCCAACTCACCTAAACTCAGTCAACTCAGCCAATTCACCTAAACTCAGCCAACTCACCTAAACTCAGCCCACTCACCTAAACTCAGCCAACTCACCTAAACTCAGCCACCTCACCTAAACTCAGCCAAATGCTGTTTCCCCAATCCTTGCACGCTGCGAGGAACCAGCATAAATCTTTGTCAATAGCGACAGAACGCACACACGGAACAGTGTAGAGTTCAGTGTAGAGTATAATTGTCCAGTGAAGTGGCGAAGGCGAAACCCGGTTGTTCTCGTCTATCGGCCTCGAGGACGGCGAGTCCTTCTCTTTGACAAATAATAACTCGCCGCTGGTTTAGTCATATCTGCTCCTATTCCCGCAACCTGTATTTATATCCGCACGAATGTAGCTCGCATGTAACAGTGGCTAAAAGAAATAATTATTACCGCCTAAACTCAGCCAACTGCCGCTTTCCCCAATTCTTGCACCTGGCAAATGCACGCTATGGCCTCGCACAGTAAGATCGGTGGGGTGTAATGTTGAACCCCTAAAAGGCTCCAACCAACACTGGCGCATTACTGGCACGGCACGCTTATGATGTCGCATGATACCTGAAACACTATACTTTTCGTGGATAATTAATCGACCGGAAGTCCCCAGTGTTCGAGTTTCCCGAACCTGCATCCTGTGTCGAACTCTTACGCGTGCCGATAATTAGACCAACCACTGCCGGTCCCAAACCCGGACGGACACTCACCGAACCCTGACCGTACTTTAGGTGGATGAAGTTAGCCTCAATATTTTTTTTTATTCCAGACTGCAAAGGTTGTTCTTAGTTGTTCTAAAGTTGTTCTACAATTTTCCAAAAGGATAAGGTTCTAAAATAAAATCCCCAGTGGTAAAACGAAAAACACTTTGTGTCCCAAGTCCTCCACTTTTGGAAAACAACATTTTTGGCTCTTGTTCTAAATTTTTCCAAACATTGTTTTGAATTCTGAATGTCAAAGTCGCCAAACGAAAAATTTGCGAATGGGAACAAAAAACATTTTTTTTTTTTGTATTTCTTAATGTTTTATTATTAGTGGTATTTTATTTCTTTAAGGTAGTATTAGCGCAATGACTGACGCCGCCTAAGTTTGAGAGGAACAAAAGAGAATGACAAACAGTTATCGATCGGATAAAAATCTGAAAAAAATCAAGCATATGGAAGATGCTGATAAGATTGTTCGTCCATAATAATGATCCCAAAATGTTATTCGTTTCCT
>JAPYZC010003597.1:0-14602 GCA_030522665.1 Ichneumoninae sp. A BG-2022a | reverse complement strand
CACGTTCAACTGTGCTTCATGCACTGTGGGAATTTAAGAGGATCAATGCGCACGAGACTGCTACTCCGTATAAGATAAAACCAGGCGAACGCATTATTTATTCGCAAAAGCAAAAAAAAAAAAAAATTTGAGCACATTTTAAAATGGTCTAAAAATTAACGTAAAATCAAACACGCGCTTTGGGCAGTCCGGAATTTATCGACGCGGATGCTAATAGCTCCGGCCTCGTCCGACTGTGCTTCATGTACTTCGGGAATTTAAGAGGATCAATGCGCACGAGACTGCTACTCCGTATAAGATGAAACCAGGCGAACGCATTATTTATTCCCAAAAGCAAAAAAAAAAAGAAAAAAAAATTGGAGCACATTTTAAAATGCTCTAAAAATTAAAGTAAAATCGAACACGCGCTTTGGGCGGTAGTCCGGAATTTATGGACGCCGATGCTAATAGCTCCGGGGTCGTCCAACTGTGCTTCATGTATATGTATATCAAGAGCGGAGGGGGAGATCGAGAGAGTTCGCGTGGTTCTTGTCTAACGAGCTTATTATTAGGCGAGAGCTGCATGGCTGAATTTCACATAAGCCCCCGGTCGGCCCGAGCCTTCCCGTGGCATAAACGCACGAAGCTCTTGGCGCTGGCGAATCGAGTCTGTTTCTCCTCGCGAGCGGCTCTCGCATGGGAAAACCCAGCTTGCGAGCTTACGCGAGATTATGAGTTTTGTTGCTCAACTCCTGGCCTCGGCTCAACTGTTCCCCAAGTTCCGGCTCACTTTTATAACGATTATTGCACGCCGACGATAGTCCTCGGGGCTCTTTCGCTTCCTCGTTTCTCTTTCTCTTATTTATCCGCTCGTATAATCGTCCTCCACATACATCGCTGTCGTACTCCCCGTAAACTTCGAAGATTCTTCCGTCCCAATTCAAAACACGCAGCCTTATTAATTGTCCTCGAGATTGAACTAAACTAGCTGTCCCGGACTTTTTATTTATCCCCGTTCTTCGACCGAACGGTGTAGGGAAGGAAGAAAAAAAAGGTAGATTTGTGCTACGTGGCCAGAGGCACGACCCCTGAGCCTCGTTAGCGCCACTAAGAAAGATCCGCCGGTTAATCTTACGAGCTCTAACTCCACCGGATCTCCTCTATACCACATATAGCCCGCCTCAACACGTACGGGTAAAAGACACTCGCCTTTTCTCGACCACGAGGAGTAACGACTGCTCGCCCGATTCTCCGTTTCTTCTCCGCTCCTTCGTTCTCGGGGGGTGCTAATTTTTGCGCTGAAGAAAAGCGGGGAAGAGAGGAGATCGGGAACGAGCGCAGGAGAGCTAACGTCGTTGCACCTGGCTCGTTCCCAGCGACGGGAGATCAACGGACAAATGACACGCGATTTCCGAGCAACCCTCGCAGCGGCAGCAGGGAAAACCCTCCCCGTCCCCCTCGCCTCTCTCTCGCGTCGTTACAAACTACCTCCGAAACGCCCCCCCTCCGATTAATGTCTTACTCGCCGGGTTCGCGAATCCGCGCCGACACACCACCCAGCCACGGTAACGAAAAGTATGGGCCGCGCAAAATCGCCACCCCTCCGGGACTGCTTTCGCCCCGGAAAGCACCTAATCGTACGTGAGCCTTAACGATCTATTATGGAAGAGAGTAGCGGCCACACGGTGCACAGTCCGAAACGTTTCGTGAGCAGATCGTCTTTCAGCGACTGTGGCGAAATGAATCCCGAAGAGATCATCGCGTCGGGCACGCGATGATTTATCATCGCGCTGAGACGGCTGTGTCATTTCCGGATAGTGCGAAGCTCGGTGCTCGAGTGTCTTCCCGGAGTTTTGTCTCTCGTGAATTTTTTTCCCGCGAGTAATTAGGTCGTAAATAATTACGATAAAAATGACAAAAAGCGGGTTGGGCGAAGGAGAGTTTTATCGTGGCGAAGGAGCTCGCCCGGCCTGCCGGCGGTTTTACCCGGTGCGTTTCTGCTCCGGGCGAAACGCAGTCGTTGGCCCTCCGAGACGATTTCGGTCGCCACAGTCCGGCTCCGCCTCCGCCGTGGCCAACGACTGTGACATTCGTTGCGCGAGAGAATCCCTAAATCTCGAGAGCGCGGCAGCTCCTCTCCCTCTTCCGCAACCCCTTCGAGTCATTGGACTGTACAACCCCGGCCACACGACTCTCGTTCTCGTAATTAAGAAATCTCCGAGGAGGAGGACTTGCCGCTGCGCTCGCACGCGGCTCTCCCTCTCGCCGTCCGCTCCGCTTGTTCGCCGAGAGGCGAGGAGGACCACCCAACGGTTAAATTAAGTCTATGACTTATTCAAGTTTTATCTACAATTGCCAGAGGAGGAATTACCGCGGGAAACGGATTTACGGCCGACTGTTGTAATCAAACGGGCACGCGCTCCTGTTCTTTCCTCGACCCCGCTTTCTCTGCATATAACAACCCTTTTATCCTCCTGAATTTTTACTTCCTCCCTTTTTCACAGCCTTTTGGTCGTTCGCACTCGTTCGCTCTTCGTCCGTCACCGTTATTCTCGTTCTCGATTCTGGACATCAACACGGGATTCGCAGCGTGAAAAATGGGAAGGAAAAATATTTATTTCTCAAAGTCGATGACTGGAGATATCCGCTTCGTAATGGGGGAAATGGTTTTAGGCGCCTGGGCGAAGAAGCTGTCTCGCACGCTCGCCGGAGCATCGAGCCCTGCGCAAATTTTAAGCTTGTTTAATTTAACACCTTGCTTCTGGAGTTTCTTGAGTGGCGAGGCGTGGCGGGAGACGCGAGAAGACGAAAGTTTAGAGTTTTCAACAGGCTTTCTCTCGCCTATCCTTTCCTAAATTCTCCCTCCGGTACATACTCGGCGAGTCCTCTCGCTCTCCACATAAATATGGCTTCGAAAGCCTCTGCCTCCCTCCATCCACCGAGTTAAGTTACTCCGACCGAGTTGAGACTACAAGTTCCTTCTCCCCTTCACGGCTCTCTCCAGCTTTTTGTTTTCAAGATGAAACCTCGAACCTACGAGGCTGTTCGAAGCTGAGGGGAATTAGTTAGTTTCCGTGGTTTATAGTAATTATTATACAAACAAATTTACTCGTACGTTTTTTTCCCCTATAACACGTATAATTTATTCAACGATACTAAGACACATATTTTTCCAGTCTGTACAACAGGGAGGAGGGCAGAGGCAAGCGAACGGCGAATCGGCCCACAACCACAACGGATATCCGCCAGCGGCGAGTTCGAGTTCCCACAACGCTCTCAATCCGATGAACAATCTTAACGGCATCAACGCACAAGCCACGTACGACGGCAAATGACAATCGAAGTAAGAAGATCGAGGAATCAAAAAAAAAGAAAAGAAACATGAAGCGAAGGGAGTTCGAAAAGCTAGACACATAACGAAGAAAAAAGGGGACTGAGGTCCTCGGACTGTGGGCGCGATATGCCCAATCGCGAAGATTGTATAGATCGTTTGCTAGATCGACCGAACGTAGTTTTCGTCGATAGGAAGATGACGATGGCGAGAACGTCGATACTGAAAAGTTAAATACCTAACTCGTAATAAACGTTAGAGGGAAATAAAAAAAAAATATCAACTGTATAAGCCGCAGGTTAAATTAGGACGTAGAGGAAATAGATAGAGATAATAGAGGGAGTGGAATGAATTTGGTGCTCTTTAGATAATTGGGGAGTGTTTATTTGTACATATTGTTTGATGTATCGAGCCAAGAATGGATGAGAATGAGAGACAGAGATGAAAAGGGCAACGAGATCGAGGGGAGGTGACTCGGGACCGAAATCGTCTCGACGAACATAGAAAAGTTAGTTTTATCAACGAGTTTAGGATGAATTCGTATAGATAGATCGAATCGCCGGGGTAACTCGCCGGCTCGGTGGCCCCCGTGGGTGTAATACGTTAGGGGTGACTTAGCGTCGTTTCAACTTCGAATCTCCGTAAAGGCCAGATTGATGCGGCCAACTTTTACCGTTGCCTTATTTGCGAGTCAGATAACGAGACTGAGTTATGCCGAAAGTTTTGAGGGTGTTCTACTGCCGTTGATGCTTCTGGTTGCACGCGTTACTGTATTACAAACTCCACACCATCGCGCAAACGCGTTTAATGTACAGGCTCATTCAGAATTGGTAATCGAAGCTGCTTTGCACGATATCTGGAAATTATCCCGAGTGAAACTGCACGGTTCTTTCCTCCAGTATGCTTTTTAATTGTATATTTTATTTTATTTTAATACAAAGTGAATTAACGGAGGGCCAGTCGGTAGGGCAGAATGCAGGTAGCACGATAAATTTCAGAGGGGGTGCAACGAAGCATGTAGTTTGATTGCACGAAACGACACAACCTCGAAATCACCTGTATCAGCTTCTGGCGCCGGAAGTTTTTTTGCGCTCCCAATTGGACCTTCATTAATTTTTTCTTCTCGTTCGAAACAAAACATAGATTCGCTATCGATGATGATAATACATCTTATACGACCAAATAGTCTCGCTCGGTATTGTTCCAGATATCATGCAAAAGTCGGTTATTCCGCGTTTATTATTCTGCAGGATAATTTTGCGTTACGTTATTTATTCTGAATCACCCTGTACGAGCCCTTCACTCGCGAATACTTTATTTTCCGCTCGCGTAGGGACGTACATTGGGGATTTGTCCATCGGCCTGTCCGATATAGGGAAAGCAGAGTTTCGTCGAAAGACAAGTAGAGATACGATCGCCATGGAGACTTGCAGGACATTCTAATATTGGGAATATATCTTGACCCAGAAGCACCGGTGCGTAGTTGTTCATCCTCTCGACTCAAGCGGTAATTTTTTTTGTCGAATGTATAATACGTCATACCTAGCGATACGCAAAGTAAGGAGAGATCGAGTGTTCGATTCTCGGTCACTTTATTAAATCCTGGAACGAAACGCAGCTCCAGTATTATTTCGCGTGACTGCATCTGTATCTTTATAATTGAACTGTTTAAATTTCAACGAAACGCTGTACCTCGGTGTAGGTTTTCTGCAGTTTCCCTACACCGCGCAGTAGCACGAATGTGGGTACTTGGAAGAAGTCGGCTGCAGCCGCACGAAAAGCGCGACTCGTGGAACGCGAAATAAAAGTGTAAAGCGCAACTCGTCATGTTTCGTAACTGGTTGAGTGAACTATATAGCAGTTTGGATACGCGAATGAAAGAAGGAATTATATACGAACTGTGTAGAAAAAAAAAATTATGTACGTCGCGAGTCAAAGGATTGTTAAAACGATGACGAATAAAAGCTGTAATAACTATTCGAACGAGGCGAAGAAGAAAAAGAAACTATATCATACAATTAATTATCGAATGTCTAAATACCGAATAGACGTAAAAAAAAGAAATAGCGAATAATACGCGAGAGTAGAATGTTTAATTGGCAGACGACGGCGAATGATGTTTCGCGGAACAAAACGATTGCGCCTCAGATCGACGATTCTTTTTGTATTATACTTTGCCACTGTAATGAAGAGAACGAAGGAGGATTACATGTAAAATAGGACGGTTATTACACGTGAAATAGAACGATTCCTTCGATGTTGAACTGTATTACGTTCGTAGAAAATTTCTTTCGTAACGACACGCGAAACGATGAGCTAGGTAAAAAATCTCAACAGGGGCCGAAGGAGCGCATCACGTTTCGCCATCGCGCGTTTCCAGCATCCTTCACCGTTCACGCTGAATTATTTAAGGCTCGTACGTGAATCGCCGAACAATAACCAGTCTCAATAATTTACCAATCATACGCGAGTGCGGAGGGTGGGAGGTATCTTGGTCCTTTGTGTTTTATACGAAGCTTCGACTACGAATAAATCGCATTGTGTATTCAGGAGAGCGAGATCCAACTCTATTGGGGCGTGAATGTTTCTCGCCCACCGAGTCGAGGCGTGCTGCAAAAGGCATCATCCTCGACCCTCTCCCGCCTCGCGCACGGCCAAAAAACGTACGTGGAACCGTAGCAATCTCAATCCGCACGAATTGACTTGAAATTTCGGCTGAACATTGCAAAATTTATGAGCAACAATCCCATAGACTTTACCGCGACGAGCCAATTCACGCTTGCGGATCGTTCGGAACCGTCGCTGGGGGAGCTTTGCTTTAATCGATTTTCCGCGAGATCGGCGAGGTTGCCCTCCGACCCGTCTGACTGCGATTGACCTTATCTACTCCTCACCTGCTCCACGACTCGCGGCGTTCGCATCATCGACTTTGGTAAGACAATTTTACATCGACCTTACTTATCTAGTCTCGTCGAGTTTCCTTTCGGGTCCTCACAGTTCTTCTACAGAAGTACACTTTGTTCTACGCATTCCAAGACTTCATCCTTTTGCAATTTTTCGTGTCATTACATCAAATGTTCTCAAATTCTCTTATAAAATTACAAAGTACTGGAACAGGTTTGTCTCTTAGACTGAATTCAATTTAATGTTCCAGCTCACAACCATCGACCTCAGCTATTCAATTATGTATTTATTTATTTATTTGTCAACGAGCACTGCCCTTTTCACATATAGTCTTCGAAATTTGATTTAACATTCGATAGAACTACACATTAAATCAGAATCAACACTTGACGTTATCTAAATGATTTACGTTCACTGTTTTTATTCCTGTCACTTATCTTATGTTACATAAAATATTAACTATGATTTCTTTTTGTTCGAAGTTTAACGACGACGTTGGAATTTCGGGACCATCGATGCTGCGAAATTATCGTCGACACTGCGGGGAGAGAATCGCGAGCGTTCGCACACGAGGGAATTATGAACGAGCCCGACGATTCATCTTACGACCGATATTTCCGAACAATTCGCAAAGGACACAGAGAAACGAGTACTCTGAATGATTAAGCTTTAATCGACAGGGCACCGATTCCGCCGTTGGAATTATTAATATCGGTGATAAATCGTTCGTTCGA
The DNA here is from genome assembly GCA_030522665.1 of Ichneumoninae sp. A BG-2022a. Lineage (NCBI taxonomy): Eukaryota > Metazoa > Arthropoda > Insecta > Hymenoptera > Ichneumonidae > Ichneumoninae sp. A BG-2022a. The sequence goes on along the minus strand of JAPYZC010003597.1, from coordinate 7,654 downwards.
TAAACGAGTGGTGGTGCTCGCTGCACCGCGAGCGGGTCCGTCGGCGACGGTCTCCCGCGCCATAACGCTATCCCGCGCCCAGTCAATGACGAACGGCGGGCGTTCGATGCAAATTGGCAATTTTTCCCAGGCGGCTCGGCGGTAATCATTGGCAATTAGAGAGCACAGAAGGACGGGAGGGTTTCCGATAAATGTTATTTATGGATGCGATTACCTACGGGCGCACCTAACAGCCTGGCCCTGCGGGAGAGGTATGACCCCGAAACTGCGCGTACGCGCCCTCTCCTCCATCCCTCCGAGAACGCTCCCGCGCAACCCCCCAGCCACCCCCTAATTGCCGGGCAATTACCTATACGGCAACCCGAACAAAACGACTGTCCGAGCATTATACGCTCTTCGATCACCTTTTAATTACTCCGATACTCTGTTTGTTTAACTACTGATTTATTAATTCTCGGGCGCATTCGCTGGATCGTCTGGACGAGGGGAGATATAATGTTTGTCTCGGCGACCAGAAGTAACGTGAGATTTCGGAGCAGCGAGCCGGGGCGAACCGACCCGGACACCGGCAGCGGGAGCCACCGAGCGATTAATTAAAAAAGTAAAAATTGTTTTCATAAAATTCATTTACGGAAATATGCGCGGACTGAAATAATATCCGGTCGGCTGATGCGTGTCCCCTGCAACCCGCGAAATAAAAAGATAAAAAGCTGCTGCTGCTGCTGCTGCTGCTGCTGCTGGCTGGATGAGGGCGGAAGGCTCGACGTGAGGGTGATACTGCGACAGGAGTGTGTGGAACGGGTCGAGACACAGGCACTCGTATATATGCTGTATAGATATAGTAAAAATCGCATAGGGGTCGGACGTACGGACCAAAGTTTTCACATTTTTTTCATTTCCATAACTCTTATAAAAATATTTCTATTCCATGCGAGAGGCGAGTTCCGCCTGGGTATCGCGCATTCTGTGTGTGTCGTACGACTGTAGTCGAGCACCGAGTTTGTCTCTCTCTTCGGCGTTGGGTTTTTTAAATATTTTTTATATTTTTTTATTTCTCTTTCACTCGGCGCTTTAGCAAAAGCTCACTTGGCGACTTCCCTCGGGCGCGGTAGGACAAGCAGAGAGAAGAACCTAGGGAGGGAGGGGGGGGGGGGAGGGCCTGTGAGAAGTGTGATTTAAGCGCGCGTAAAACGGTCGTTAAAACAACAAAGCTTTTTAACGCCCCGGCTTGATTGCCTAACTCACTTTATTAAAACGTCGCGATATTATATTATTTTTTTTAAACCCCCCTCCACCACTTCGGTGTCGAGACTTCTCAAGAAGCCAATGAAGCTCGAGTTGCGAAACCTGCTGCCGGCGGAGAAAAAAAGAAAGGAAGAAAAATCGTATATATAATAACTGTGCTGCGAAGTTTACCAAATGGTCTCTCACCGATCTTTCCCTGCCTTATTATGTAATTTTTTTTTTTTTACATTCCAAGCAGAGCAGTAATTTTTTTTATTCTCTTTTCTTCCAGCAGGGAACTTTCCGGAGGAGGAGGCGAGAACGTTATTCCGACGCAACCCTTTCGTTCTAACGATCCCAAGCGTTTGTCGGGGCTCTCGCGACATTGTTGAGCGAGCGCTTCGAGCCGGAGTGGGAGAGGGTTGTCTATCTCGTCCCAGGAATTTCAGCGCGCTCGGGAATCTTCATCGACGTTACAGCAATCTTGGGAGAATCTTCCTCCGAAGAAGCGTGCCTCGGAGTTGCGAAAATAACTCCTTACTTCGTTACCTCGTCGATCGAAAACTATACGACTAACAAGGAAAAAAAAGAAGAATACCCGGTGCGAAGATCTCACTCGGTACATCGTCCGGCATCCATGTCTCGTCTTACAACTCCCCTGGCGTCGAGTCGTTCCCGGAGACTCGTACCACCGAAACTCGCAGGATTTTAATTTCCGCGAGGGCTATAACAGTTTCCAGAAGCGCCCGATGTGTCCCACGAGCAACGGCTAGGGCCAGGTGATAATGAAAATTTTTCTTCGCTCCGTTTGCGAGAGCTGGGTTAGGGAAGAAACAAAATAATAAAAAAATAAAAGTTCGAATCAGCTGAGAGTGCTCGTACAGCCAGACAGCCCTCGCTTCGCACTGTCGTCGGATTGCCCGTTTCAAGTTTGACTCTAATTAGAACCAAGCTAATCTGTATACAGCGAGCCCGAAGCTTTTATTTTACTTTTTTGCTGCCTCAAAGAGGACGGTTCGTTTTAGTAAAAAAAAAAATTTCAAGATTTTAATGAAAACTTGTTCAGAGTGTTTCAAAACATCATATTTAGAAAAAAATGTATATCGCTTCCGATGTGTCCCACGAGCAACGGCTAGAGCCAGGTGATAATGAAAAATTTTCTTCGCTCCGTTTGCGAGAGCTGGGTAAGGGAAGAAAAAAAAAATTTTAAATAAAAGTTCGAATCAGCTGAGCGTGCTCGTACAGTCAGACAGCCCTCGCTTTGCACTGTCGTCGGATTGCCCGTTTCAAGTTTGACTAATTAGAACCAAGCTAATCTGTATACAGCAAGCCCGAAGCTTTTATTTTACTTTTTTGCTGCCTCAAAGAGGACGGTTCGTTTCAGTAAAAAAAAAAATTTCAAGATTTTAATGAAAACTTGTTCAGAATGATTCAAAACATCATATGTAGAAAAAAAATGTATATCGCTTCCTCATAAAAGTTGAAGATTGAAATTTCCATATCGGTTTCTCATAATGTTGTTCCATTCACGAAGCTACAAGGAAGTCAAAAACATAGAAAACGCTTTCTCATAGAAGAAGCTTTGCGAATGAGGGAGCATTATGAGAAAGTGATATGGAAATTTCAATCTTCAACTTTTATGAGAAAGCGATATAGATTTTTCAATTTAGATTTTCAAAACGAATTTTCAACTTTTATGAGAAAACTCTATGAAAATGTCAATTCTCAACATTTTTTTTTATTATTCGCATCAAAACTTTTTTGTTTTTCTCCATTCTTACCGAGCTTCCGGACAGCGACGCTGGACAGTGGCGTTTGTCGCCGGTAAATATTCGATATCCCTTTTACGGTCGCGCGACCTCTTCTTTTTTCGCAGCCCGTTCAACGTGCTCTTATTTTTCCGGTCCCTCGAACATTTGAGAGGTGAGTCGGGAGAGTCTCTTCCTACGTCGGATAATAGGTATGCGCTTCTCTCGGACGTGCCCTATGTACGTATATCGAAGGAAGTCGAAGCACGCGAGCTATCTTTTCATTTTGCTTTGTGTCCGGCGCACCGGAGGGGTTGGCTCTCGCAGCCTCGACGAGCCCCCCTCTTCGCCCCCTCGCACGGAGCATAAAAGCTCTCTTACCTGTAGACAATTTCTGACGAATCTCTCGAAGCATGCGGGAAGAGAATAAAAAGAAGAGGAGAGAAAAAAAACTTTTCAACGTCTTTCAATCTCGATTCATTTCATTTCTGTCCGGAGATCCGGCACAAGCAACAACCCCTCGAGCAATCCGGCCCGTGAGAGCGAAAAATAGTCGACGACTTTGCCTCCTCCCGTCGCGTTTTAACTTTTATTTATTTATTTCCGAAGACTCGCTCTTTTCAAGCTCCTCGAATCCTCAGTAAATATTTTCGGTATTAACTTTCACCTGACCCTCAGAGGTTTCTCTCGCGATGAATTGAAGCCCTTGGAATTACCTCGCAGCTCGACGATACATCATCGTTTAACGCTCGCCGAGTAAATTGCCACGATCGAACTCTCTCTGGCCGTACAATTTAGCGATGTTCTCCACCTCCGATATATTTTTCTTTTGTCATAGGGTAAACGTCGTCGGGTGAAAGTCCTGAATACTGGTCGGAGGGGCAAGATGGTCCATCGACACAAATGCGGACTTGTAATAAACTATCCAGTCGCAGTAGCGCCGAACGGAGAATTTCACCTGTAAAATTCCATCCCCTATATGTGTTCATACATATTTAAATTACCGACAATTTTACGAGAGATTTGGCGTGACGTTACGGCCCGCTGATAGACTCAAGAATGAGCAATCTTGCGTTTGAAATATAATTACAAACCCTCCCCCCCTTCCCGTCTGCCTCAGCCGTGCGGGGGCAACGGGTCTAATTTGAACCCGCGATTGTTGTATAATAAGTGAAATAAAATAAAAAATTGTTTTACTAAAGGGTAAAAGTCGTTGGAGAAAGGTAGTAAATCCTTTTTTTTCGACGGGGCAAGATGGACCATAATTTCGACGTAGCAAGATGGACCATACTGTCGACGGGGTAAGACAGCCCATTGACAAAAACGCCGTTTTAAAAAGCAATCCAGTCGCAGAAGTGGACGAAAGGGGAATTCCACCTGTAAAATTCCATCCCCTGTATATACACATATGGGACACCGGGGCAAAACGGGGACGCTAAGCAATAAAACCTGCTAAAACGATACCGAAAGCATAGACCCATTGTTTTTCACACCAAAATTCTAATGGCACTGGTTTTGAAAGGATATAAAAAAAATCATCTGGGGCAAAACGGGGTACATGTCTCCATTTTACCCCATTTCCCCGTTTTGCCCCGGCTTCCCCTACATACCTTCATCCAGGTAAAACAATTGCCGAAAACAATTTGACGAGAGATTTAGCGCGGCGTTGTGCGAATGAATTGAGCAATCTTGTGTTTGAACCGGGCGGCTCTTTTGTTTTACCGAGAACTGCCACTTGTAAATATAATTACAAACTCTCCCTCCCCCCGTCGACGGCCGTGCGGGGGCAACGGGTCTAATTTGAACCCGCGATTGTTGTATAATAAGTGAAACAAAAAAAAATTGTTTTACTAAAAAACAAAGGGTAAAAGTCGTTGGAGAAAATTAGTGAATCCTGTTTTTTTCGACGGGCTAAGATGGATCGTAATTTTGACGAGGAAAGATGGACCATATTTTCGACGGGGTAAAATGGATCGTACTTTTCACGGGGCAACATGGACCATATTTTCGACGGGGCAAGATGGACCACACTGTCAACGGGGTAAGACGGCCCATTGACAAAAGCTCCGTTTAAAAAAGAAATCCGGTCGCAGAAGTGGACGAAAGGAGAATTCCACCGCTAAAATTCCATCCCCTGTATATACACATACATACCTTCATCCAGGTAAAACAATGCGAATGAATTGAGCAATCTTGTGTTTGAACCGGGCGGCTCTTTTGTTTTACCGAGAACTGCCACTTGTAAATATAATTACAAACTCTCCCTCCCCCCGACGACGGCCGTGCGGGGGCGGCGGCTCTAATTTGATTCCGCGGTTGTTTTCACCACCCCTGCGAAGTCGCGGGCCGGGACTCTAGTCGGCAGCCTCCCGCGAAACGCGCGGCATTGTCTCCCGGTCTCTTCATTCAAATTACCCTCGGTCCGGGGTTTTCGTTCTCGTCGGGTGCCTCACCGAACAACCGAAACCTACGGTCCCTCCCTCCGTGCGCTGCACGCAGAGAGGGAGAGCGACGCCGCGACTCTTCCGCGGCGTCGAACGCTCCTCCACGCCCCTCCCCGCCCGAGAGAGCGAGGACCGTTTTCTCCCTTATTGTTGCGGCTTTTATTGAATCCGCCGGCATTGTCTGAGCGAGGACCGTTGTCAAAGAAAATTGGCCGTGCGGTTTTCAAACGGACCTTCGTGTCCTCTATGCTCTTTTTTTTATTACCATATTTTCCCCTTTTTTCGTCAGTCTCTTCGTCGCCTCCCGTACCGATTACCCTGTTACCGTTTTGGGTCCCGTCCGGCTTCGTTGCTCGTCAGCTCGCCGCTGCTTCGCTGCCCGGAAAGCCGCGCCGGTCTCGCCTCAGGCCTGTAATGCGGAGATGCACCCGGCCAGCTGAAGTCGTATATAAGTTGAAATGATTTTCCGAGCTCCATAAAATAAAAATAAAAGATGTGGAGGACGATATAAAATATTTAAAAAAATACCTACTGGGACGAAATGATCTTGCGAGTCAGAGCAGGGACCGTTGTCAACGAAAATTGGCCGTGCGGTTTTCAAACGGACCTTCGTGTCCTCTATGCTCTTTTTTTTATTACCATATTTTCCCCTTTTTTCGTCCGTCTCTTCGTCGACTCTCGTACCGATTACCCTGTTACCGTTTTGGGTCCCGGCCGGCTTCGTTGCTCGTCAGCTCGCCGCTGCTTCGCTACACGGAAAGCCTCGCCGTTCTCACCTGCGGCCTGTAATGCGGAGATGCTCCCGGCCAGCTGAAGTCGTACATAAGTTGAAATGATTTTCCGAGCTCCATAAAATAAAAATAAAAGATATGGAGGCACGATATAAAATATTTAAAAAAATACCTACTGGGACGAAATGATTTTGCGAGTCAGAGCAGGGACCGTTGTCAACGAAAATTGGCCATGTGGTTTTCAAACGGACCTTCGTACTCTATGGTCTTTTTTTATTACCATTTTTTCCCCTTTTTTTCGTCAGTCTCTTCGTCGACTCTCGTACCGATTACCCTGTTACCGTCTTGGGTCCCGTTCGGCTTCGTTGCTCGTCACACCCAGAAAATAATTTATTTGACGGCCACCGTTTATTTGGTTCAAGTAAATGATTTATTTGATTAAAATAAATATTTATTTAAATTAAGTAAATAGTTACTTAAATGAAATAAATATTTATTTAAATTAAGTAAATAGTTCCTTAAATGAAATAAATATTTATTTAAATCAAATAAATATTGTACTTAAACCAAATAAACGGTGGCCGACAAATAAAAAATTTTTCTGGGTGCAGCTTGCCGCTGCTTCGCTGCCCGGAAAGCCTCGCCGGTCTCGCCTCCGGCCTGTGATGCGGAGATGCGCCCGGCCAGCACAAGTCGTATATAAGTTGAAATGATTTTCCGAGCTCCATAAAATAAAAAATAAAATCAGGCGGGCAAAAAAACTGGAGGCACGAAATAAAATATAAAAAAATAGCAACCGGGACGAAATGATTTTGCGAGTCTTGCGGTTTTCTTTAGTTTGGAGTACGAGTGTACTTTACGAGGATACGTGCGAGCGGGATAAAACGTTTTCGACTCGCACTCGGTTTTCCGATCAAGGGAAGCAAGGGTTGCACCGCAGTCGTGAAAGTACCGAACCGCGATTCCGCGGTTTTTGGGTTGAATATACTTGGCGGCGAGCGAGACGGACGCTCTCTATGAATAAAGGAGGGAGACGGAGCGAGGTGGAAACCGCGAGGTGCATATTTGAGGAGGGCGCTGAGACGCAAGGAATTCGAGACTCGGAGGGGCCGAGGAGAAAGCCTTCCTCGTGAATAGCGCAGGCTTGTTTGGTTCCTCGCGCGCGAACTCGATTTTTTTTTTCTCGAAAAATTGCAACTTTTTTGAAAATGGTAATTTAAGGTAAATGTCCATATTCGCGACCCCTATAAGGCCGACTGGGAAAAAGAATGGCGTCAAATGTAACAAAAGTTAATTCGAGGATGATTTTCACATGAATCGATAACCATACACTTTCCAAAAATCGTAGACTCAATCCATTTCGTCAAGTATTTTCCTAGATAAAGCGTAATTTTTTTTTTTTTTTTTCCAAGTTCCCCTTATGGCTCTGGCTATTTTTCTGCCTTCAAGCCGCTATTCCTCAATTGTTTTTCCTAGTCTTCAAATCAGTTGTAAAGTTCACGGCCGC
>JAPYZC010003596.1:0-11705 GCA_030522665.1 Ichneumoninae sp. A BG-2022a | reverse complement strand
ATTTACTGAAATTATTACTCAAAAGAAAAGTTGTTATATGCGTCCTAAGCAAAGCTTCTTTTTATTAGCATTTATTTCTATATGTAATTTTGCATAAATAAACACTAATATAAGTAAATTTTACATAGGACTCATATAAATTACCTTTCTTTTCAGTGATAATTTCAGTAAATAAATAAATGAAATATTCATTGTCCATTCTCTTCAGATAAAAAAACTTTTGCTACGTTCAAATCTTACTAGGGATGAAAATAATTCAATGATAGGCGGTAGCGTAGAGTTAAGGTTCGAGGCTAGCATGCGAAAGGTCCCGGGTTCGAGCCCAACTTCAAGTTGTTAGGTTTATTTCTTTATCCGAAATGCGTAATATAGTAATATATCCTAAAATTGATATAATTCAAGATTATTATTGAAACGAATTTTTTCCAATTTTATTAAACTCTTTTTTCGGTACGTAGTGAACACCGGGAAAAGAAATTTGAGTGACTGGTGGATTATTCCGTCGTCACCACCATCAAAACCACTATTTAAAACGAATATCATAGAGCGGTGGTATGCGTAGTGGTTCCGCCAAAAAATTTCGTAAACTTTTTGCACAAAACCACCGTGGTGAAAACGACCGTGAAAACATGGTGATTTTTGCAGTGGTCGGGTTTGTTAGGGTAGTCAACCCTAGTGCGACTGTGACTATGATGCAACCCTGATTCCGTGATTGCACCAGTTCCACTAGGGCAGCTAAAAAAAGAACATTATATTCACCCGTCACAGCCATCGAAACTAACATATTGCATTCTGTCCATCAGATCTCTCTCGAGAACCTCCGCGATAAATCAATCGATTTCGGAAACGTTCCCGTCGGCAAAACTATAACGCGTAAAGTACGAATCCTCAACGCCGGTCGTGCAGCAGCCGAGCTTCGCTTCGACGTCGCAAAGAGTTTGCCAGGCTATGGCGAGCATACTCGACGGTCGAACGCTTGTCGCGACGAATCACTTTTCCGTTCGACGAGGAGATCGACCGAAATCACAGAGCTTAACGATACTAACGTTCAAGACGAAACACTTCCGATATTGAGAGACACTTTGGCAATTCAGCCTCGAGATATCGTGCTTCCGGCCAACAGCGGCGTCGAACTAGTTCTTAAGTTCAAGCCGACGAAGCGACTGACAAGCTTCGTAGAGAAAATCGGGGCCCAAGTCGACTCGACGATAGTTCCTCTGTTCTTCGTGCGAGGGAGCTGCGTGGATCGGGAATTTCGGCTCAGCAGAACTAAACTCTATTTTGGAAGAGTCGTCCAAGGATGTTCTAGCGAGACAACACTCGTGCTACACAACAGCGGAGACTTCGGTGCAAAATTCAAATGGAACGTCGATAAATTGAAGCCTTCCTTCGATTTGAGACCTGTCTCGGGATATTGTTCGCCGGGAATGGACGTTACGTTCAACGTTTCCTTTCATCCCGCCCAGGTGGCGTCGATGCTCGAAGCTGAGGTGCTTTACCGAATAATATTATTGAAATTCGATTATGATTTTTATTTCACTCGGTGCGTAAAGTGCAGTTTTACGCACACTTCGCGCGCGTAAAACTCCTCCTTCCACCTTAGGAAATAAAATTACATACGATACGTGCGATAAACGTTTTCTTAACTCGTGTGATTGCATCACTCGCCTTCGGTTCGTGCTGCAAACTCACTCTCGTCAGAATAGTAAATTGCGATACAAGGGCGTAAAAGCGGACTTTTTGGCGAAGGTTGGGAAGCGGCCGCACGAGGCGGATCGAGTGCCGCCGCTTCACAACCGCCGCCAAAAGTCCGCTTTCACTCACTCGTATCGCATAATATTTTATTTCATTCGGTGGGAAAATGGCGGTTTTTCGCACGCTTCGCTTCGTGAAAAAACCCCCATTTTCACACCTTGTGAAATAAAATTTTATTCGATACTCATGCGAAAAACGTTTTCTGAACTCGTGTGATTGCAACACTCGCCTTCAGCTCGTGCTGCAAACTCACACTCGTCAGAAAAAGTTTTTTCGCACTCGTATCGAAATGTACTATTATGTAACCAATGCACGAAGTGCCAGGTTAGGTATGGCCGGCCGTGACATGAAGGAAAATAGAACCGGTGTGCGCATGCGCGCACACTATTTTCGATACGGTTATCGGTATTTTCGACACGGTTATCGTATTTTCGATACGGTTATCGTATTTTCGATACGGTTATCGTATTTTCGACACGGTTATCGTATTTTCGATACGCCTTCTCGAAAAGTGCCATCTTCTGTCACGGTCGGCCCATGCATAACCTGGCACTTTTCGTGCATGCGTTACAAAAAAAAGTTTTATCGCACTAGTATCGTAATGTACTATTTTTTTTATAAATCGTTACATTGGCTGTGCGGTGTTGTTCAGGCAAGAATTGACATAGAAAAATACAAGAGCCTCAAGATAAGCTGCAGCGGTGCTTGTTGCCAAATTCCGGACTCGGTCGAAGTTCTACGCTTCCTCGTGCCTGTAAGATCTAAGCAGACGAGAGATCTCACGATTGCAAACGACACGAACTTCACCTGGAACGTTCGGACAGTCGTTACGGGCGAATATTTTGACGGCGAGGAAGTTTTTACCGTTCCCGCCAAAAAATCGTACTCCTACAGTCTTACTTATGCTCCCCTGATAATGAACAACGAGAAGAACCCTCACCAAGTTAGAGTTGTTTATGATTAAGGTAGTCCTTGCGAATAGTGTTGACTTCGCGTAAGTTTGAGAGAAATAAGAGGGAATTGCAAACACTTCTGGATGGTATGAAAATCTGAAAAAATCAGGCATATTAAAGATGTTAAAAAGATTAATTTTGCATAATAAGTATTCCAAAATATTATTAACAAATTGATGGAAAATAAAATTGTTCATCAAATCTCTCGGAAACGTATGCATTTTTTCAGATATTTAAATTCACTTTGAATTTTTTTATATGGGTAAAACATGTTGAATCTCACAAAATTCAATGTGAATTTAAAAATCTGACAAAATTCATACGTATTCAGAAAAATAAAGAATAATTTTCATTTAAAAAAAGTTATTTATCCACGAGATTTGTTGAACAATTTTATTTTTCATCAGTTTGTTAATAACATATTGAAATTATTATTAGGCAAAATTAATCCTTTCAGAGTCTATAATACGCTTGATTTTTACAGTTTTTTATATCATCGAGAAGTGTTTACAATTCCCTCTCATTTCTATGAAACGTATGCGAAGTGAACACTATTCGCAAGGGCTGTCTTAAAGTCATTGCGGCAACGGACACAGTAATTAAATCTATGAATCGTTTAGGGAAGACTCCTCGTCAAGCTGCCGGAAAATAAGCCACCGCTCGTCTACACTCTCGTGGGTGTGAGCCTCCCGCCGGAAGTCGCGGGAAAAATCGTACGCCACCTTCCGGCAAAGACTACATACGCCGAACTGTTGCCAGTACTCAATTGGCTCGACAAATCGCAATCGTTTCGCTGCGATATCAAACTCATCAGCGACCTCAAGGTGGACGAACGACTTTGGTTTATTATTTTATCGAGCAGTCTTTAAACATTTTAAAAAATTATTATTTTTTCTTTTTGTCAAAAGGCAAATCCTGTGCTGTACAGTTTTACCGGTAACAGTAGACTGGACGTGCCAGCCTACGGCTCAAGAGACTTTCGCGCCGTGTTCCATTGCTACAAAGAAACCACTCTAAATTTCCAAGTAAGCCCTCGTTATTTTGAGAGATTTGTAAAAAAAAAATGGCATACCAATCGCTCAATGCTGAAACAATCGTCCAGATTAAATTTACAAACGACGGAGGTGAATATCAATTTTACGATGTGCAATACAAAGTATCGAAACCGGAAGTACTCTCGACGATAAAGCTAACGACTGCAGCGAGGTCGACTACTTGTTGTCTTATAAAAATTGACAATCCATTGGAGGTTGGCTCCGTTACTTTTAGCGCTAATTGCGACCATCGCGATATCACCATCAGAGGCGTACCCAAAGTCGTACCGGCTAAAACAAGCGTAAGATTTTTTTCACTGCTTCGTATCAGTTTCACTACATTCTATCCCATGATGACCGTTTTATTTATATTTTCAGGATAAAATAGCTGTAGACTATTGTCCAATCGTTCCTGGAGAAAGTGTCGCAAAGATGGACATTAATTGTCCCGAACTCGGAAATTTCCCATACGAATTGAGACTGAAAGCGACGCCAGCAGCCGCGGAAAGAGTTATACGAGTCACTGCTGTGCTTGGCTGTGCGACTACTTTTCCCGTAGTTATCAATAATATTAGCACGAAGAGTGCCCAATTTGTTATCAAAGTAAATAAGCATTGATCTATGATGAATGATCGATGAAATTACATATATATTATTGTTAATTGATGGATTAACGAACGTATATGTATATCTGCGTCATTTGATGTACAAACAGGTCGACGATCCGTCATTTACTTGCGATAAAACTATGTCTGTGCCTCCCCATAAAGAAGCCACTCTCAAAGTGACTTACGAACCCTGTGACGCTAAAAATGTTACGGCGACTTTGTGCGCGAGCTCGCAATCACTCGGAGAGATCCTGTAAGAAATTATTATTTTTTAGACTTTTTTAGACTAATTGAATTTTTATCGCACGAGAGATTGTATGTCTTGTCCTCTTTATTGCGTTTGTTTGCGTTAGTTTCCCTCTAATAGGCTCCTACAGCCTGCCGAAGCCACAAGGACCTTTCACAGTCTCTAAAAATTCATCGGTCAGCATAGTCTTCAAGAATGTTTTTTCCGTAACGAAGACATTCGAGTACACCGTGGATGGAGATGCGTTTTCTATCGCACCGTTATCAGATGTAATTAAATCTAAACAGGTAAGCAGGTTAGTAATGAAAAGGATGAGCATGAAAAATGCTAACTATTAATCCAAATTAATTTAACTATTACACAGACTGCCACGATAGTTGTGAAATTTCGAAATACAACTGATTCTTTGGACGGAGCTCATGGAAAAACATATCCTGTAACGGGAAAGCTCATCGTTTCGTGCGTCGAGCCAAGTCTGTCGAAAATTTTCTGGGTATATTATCTCAGGGGCGTAACCGAATGAGGAGGTACGCGATGAATATGCGTGTTAATGGAAATGACCGTAAACACAATCGTTTTGTTTAACATTTTAAACATTATATAAAAAAATATTGCGAAAAAAAAGAATGCGGATTTCTCGGGTGGCTCCGGCGCGAACCCACCGCATGTTGGGACTTGAGAAATCTACGCTATTTTTCGAATACCGTTTGCAAAATTGCCTTAATTTGCAAACTGCTGAATATATCTCTTAATTCAGAATATACGGCTGATATATTTTAATTAGCACACCCAACTTGCGCAATAAAAAATGATCGATTTTTTTTTATTTCTTGAATAAACAAAGGATACTTCATTTGACCAACTAAATAACGTCGCAAGTATAGCAACACTTGTTAGAGTTACAGCATCACTTTTAAAGCACTCATAGCTTCGGTCAAGCGTTCCAATTCGCCCTCGCTGTTTTCCAATTTTTCCTTATTACTCGTTTGCACCTCCACCGGTACTTTAGTACTGTAGTCCGCGGCCGCCATAGCTTGTTTCAGCTTCTCGATCACTCCGACCAGCGAGTCCTCTTTCTTTCCGAGCTTCTCGAGCTCTTTTACCGGGTCGATCAATCCCTTCAACATCAGATGCACTTGAAGTTTGTCGGTGACTGTTATAATTGCGCATCCCATCGGAGCTTCGCCCAGGTGAACGTCCGAGTAAGCCAGAGTTCCAATCATTGAGTTGTAACTCTCTATTCTCTCTCGAAGAACGGCGTCGCTGCACGCGACGTACGCGTCGGTTTTCGTTTTGTTCGGCAAATTGTATGTCGATCGCGCCGATCTTATACTCTTTATTACCTTTTGAGCAAAATCGACGTCCTTTTCGATATCCAAGTTTCTCCAATTACACTGTAAATATCAGTGAATTATAGCGAGTAAAAAATAATAAGAATAATCATTTAAGCACCGTAGATTTAATTGTCACCTCGACATCATCTGGATATGGGCTGACGCAGATACTCGCATACGCAAGTTTCACGCGTGGCAATCGTTGATAAAGTTCTTCGGTTATAAACGGCATGAAAGGACTCAGCAAACGAAGTCCCACGTCCAGCGTTGTAAACAACACTCTTTTCGCGGCCAATATCTGTTCGCTCGTTCCACTTTGGAAAACGGGTTTCAGATATTCCTACAGTAATAAAAAAATATATCAACGACGAACGGTAAGAACACGAAACGTCGATCATTGATGTTAACGAATAGACAAAACGATTCAAACTTACCAAATACACATCGCACAGGTCGTACAGCCAAAGATTGTAACACGCTGTAGTAGCCGCGGTGAAATCGTACTGAGCAATTCCTTCGTCGCATACTTTAGCCGCATGGCTCACTCTCGACAGCATCCACAAGTCTACATTCGTTTCATTACCAGTGAGCTGCAATTTTGACAAACAAGATCAATTTATTATCAGATTTTGACTTATTTTTTATCGTCGACTATAAAATTTTCCTAATTGGCTGGACGCGTGGAAAGTATCGCTACGCAGGCTTTTTTTTTTATATATAAAACGTGCTACACAAGCAAGGGTGTAAAAGTGTTACTTCTATGAGAAAAAAAAACGATTTTAACGTTTGGATGCAGGCGTATCTGCCCACCTGAAATCCACTGCCGCCAGGATCGCGACTACTATTCGCATTGGACGAGTAGCGAGAAAACAGTTCCCCGCTATCCGCGCGGAAGGCCGATTTTTCCGACCGGCTGTAGGTGTTAATGTGCTTGTACCAGCGACGCAAATGCGGTTGATGTCGCAGGTCTGTTGACACCTTGCTTAAGGCTTTGGAAACAGTTACGTCCGCTTGGGACGGTGTGTAACCGTCCAAGTATGGAAAATCGGCTAGATAGTCGTTCAGAGCATCCTGCACGCAGGATTCGCCCAGCGTCGACAAATACCATTCCCTACCGCCAACCCGCATATCCCCATTTCCCACAGAGTCAACTCTCTATTGGGGCAAGAGAATTGAAAAGAGAAGAGTAGTAAAAAAAAGAGAACCGACGATTCACAGAGCCTCATCGCCGGATACGTTTTTTGCAGAATACAAAGATTTTTTTTTTCTTACCTCCGTCTCACCACCATATTTGTAATCGCCGAGATACATGAGAGCGAATTTCGTTGCGTTCCAGATCTTATTGCAGAAGAAACGATAGCCGAGCACACGAAGGATATCGAGGTTTATATCGCGTCCCTGAGTCGTGTAAGCGCACAGAGCAAATCGTAGGGCATCCGTACCGCACTCGGGAATTCCTTGGGGATAGTCGCGTTTTTGTCCCTCGATAGCGTGCTTCAGTTCTTTCGGATCTAAGTTGCTATCCTCCAGTTGTTTGTGGAGATTCTTTAAACGAATTAAACGACGTGATGTGAGTTCTTGTTGAGAATTATGTTGTGTGGTAATTACTTACCTCCAAGGTAATACCGCGAATTACGTCCATCGGGTCGATCACATTGCCGAGAGATTTGCTCATCTTTCTTCCATGAGCATCGCGCACCATTGCGTGCAGATATACCTCTCTAAAATAAAAGTACGTGTCTATCACTGATACACGTAAAAAAATCAATTTTTTTTCGGCACATGACTGTAATTATCACTTACTTGAATGGAAGTTTTCCAAGCAGTTTTTGTCCAAAGAAGACCATTCTGGCCACCCAGAAAAACAGGATATCGTGGCCCGTTTCCAACAAGGTGCCGGGATAGAAAGCCTTCAATTCTTCAGTCTGCAATCCCACAAACACAAATTAACAAATAGTTGGTTTAATATAGTTTTCTTTTAATGAATATAAAAGTAATATGTACCTGGTCCGGCCATCCGAAAACAGAGAACGGGAACAATCCGGATGAGAACCAAGTGTCCAGTACATCGGGATCTTGCTTCAAGCTTATATTTTCCACGGCAACGTTAAACTTCTTTGCCGCTTTTTCTGCAGCCTCGATTTCGCTTCTCGCGCTCACCCAACGGTCATCGTCACTGATATTCGATGGGAGACTGCTGTCCTTGAAACTTACGAAATATGCCGGAATTCTGTGGCCCCACCACAATTGACGAGAGATACACCAATCGCGTATACCGCCCATCCAGTGATACCAAGTTTTCTTGTACTGCTCCGGTATAATTTTCAATTCACCGGATTGTACGACTTCCATCGCGTTCGCAGCCATGTCATCGCACTTTATGTACCTGAAAAAATGTTACCATGCGTAACGTGTTTTTTCTGAGGCAATAAATAAATAAATTGCATGAAAGCAATTGTATTCTTCTAACTTCGTACCATTGGGGCTTGATCAACGGTTCCACCACATCCTTGGATCGACTGCAGATCGGCACAACCATTGGATTGTCTTTCACTTCGACGAACAACTTTTTGTCCGTCAATTCTTGGAGTACTGCCTTCCTCGCATCAAAGCGCTTCATGCCCTGCAAATACATTTATATCATTTTAGTTTCGTTTTTTCGTTTTAAAAGGTACATTTATATGACGTCAGTTTAAGGAGTCGAATTGTACGAACTGTAAATTTGCCACAGTTTCCAGTGATGTTGCCGTCATCGTCGAAAATCGTTATAAACGGCAGACTGTGACGTTTTCCAACTTCGTAATCGTTAGGATCGTGAGCAGGCGTGATCTTGACGGCTCCCGTGCCAAACTCCATTTCCACGAAATCATCGGCTATGATCGGTATGCGCCTATCGCAGAACGGATGCTTCACGAATTTTCCAACTAAATGAGAATAACGTGCATCCTTCGGATGTACAGCGACTGCGGTATCCCCGAGCATGGTTTCGATTCGAGTCGTGGCCACGACTAATTTCTCGTCAGATTCTTCTACCTCGTAGGCGAAGTGAACCAAAACACCGAATACAATTTTTTCGGTGTAACCGGGAATGGACAACAATGTCTTGCCAGTCAATTCCACTTTGTCTACCTATTGATAAAATACATGTTTAGGAGAAAAAAGACCAAAAAAATTATAGCCGTTGAATCTAAATTGTCTTCGAGAAAGACGTACTTCGATATCGGAAATAGCACTTTTCAATGTACAAGACCAATTCACGAGACGATTGCTCCTGTATATCACGTTCTCGTCGTGCAGACGAACGAAGGCTTCTGTAACGGCGCGACACAGTTTCGGATCCATTGTGAAGCACGCACGTTCCCAGTCCAGGGAACCACCGAGTTTTCTCAGTTGCGTGTAAATCCTATCACCTTTCCTGGGTAAAAAAAAAACCAAGACGAACATCGATTAATACTTTCCGATCCATTGCGGGAACCATGGTATGATTTCCAAAAAATTGTGGAGCGTGCCGATTTTTCCAGCAGAATTTAATCAGAAATACTACAAATTGTGAAAGCTTTTCATCAATGGAAATTTACATAAGTAAATTTCGATCGTCGGTAAGCGGCAAACCTACACGTGCTTCCATTGCCACACTATCTCAATGAAGCTTTCCGGCTGTAGAAATTTACATAAACAATTGATAACCGGAAAACAGCAAACTTACTCGTGCTTCCATTGCCACACTTTCTCAATGAATTTTTCTCTTCCCAAATCGTGCCGCGTCTTTTTTTCCTCTCTCCAAATTTTCTTCTCCACCACAACTTGAGTAGCGATTCCCGCGTGATCGCAGCCTGGATTCCACAGAGTAGTACGACCTTTCATGCGATTCCTGCAACAACATTTGTGGAATCAGTTTTCCAAGGGGTACTTTTTTTTTTTTTATATTCTTAAAACTTACCATCTCGTTATCGCATCTTCTACGGCGTTAGTCAGAGCATGTCCGAGATGGAGAAGTCCAGTCACGTTGGGTGGTGGAATTACCATGACGAATTTCCCTTTGGGATTTGGCTCCGATATAGATTTCCTCTATTAAAAAAAAATCAAATTGTCATCGGCTAACATAGTCATGCTAGTCTGGATACTAAGTATTCCTGAAAAATCTAATAAATTAATTACACCGTATTCAGGCTTGAAAAAGCCTTCCTTCTCCCACCAGGGGTACCAAGCAGCTTCGACGTACTGCGGACTGTAGGCATCCGGCATCGGGCAAGCCACATCCTTCTTTGAGCCTGCCGGAGTCTCGGCAGTATATACAGCAGCCTCTTTGGCCTCTTTCTTTTTTTCCGGTTTCTAATGTTGACAAATTAAATAAGAGTCCAATAAATTAAGGTGACTAGAGTGTAAATTCTTACTAGTTACACACATTGAAAAAATTGGTGCTGAACAACTTCAAGCTTAAAAGAACGAAGCGAATGGCTCGTTTATTCGATTGTGAAGCAAAATAGAAATTAAACTACGAAACAATTGATGCACTTTCGAATCCGCTTAACAAAACATATGGATGACAATAGAATTTTTTTTCGATCGCAACGATCGGGAAATTCAAAGTGACGGATGTGTAAACATACTTCTGGTTTGTCTTTCGGCTTCGCTGTTACGGCGGTAGCGTTGGTCTCCTTCTTGTCTTGTTTCTGTTTGAATTTTTCCAACTTTGCGAGCTTCTTAGCCTCCTTCTCCAACTGCTTGGCAGTCTTCGGCGGACCGCTATCACCATCCGCTGCATCGCTCTTCGTGTCGACCATTATTTTGTACTTTCTCTATCGTTGCTATGAACTCGTATACTTCTTCAATAAATTAATTAACCACGGACCCGCGCAGGAACTTTAAATATTGTTTATAAAAAAAAATTAACCTACGACAACATTTCTTGCATCAGCCTTCGAATGTATCGGCTTAACCAAGAAATCTCCGGTGAAAGCGGGTTTCGCGGACATGTGGATGAGAGGTGAGAGATTGTCGAAGTTGCAGACGTCGACGCAACGGCAGTGGCGTCGCCTTCGGCTTACACCGGAATTAATACGTTTGAAACGTCGGCGTTCGACGAAAAAACATTAAGAGCGGAGAGTTAAATATTTGCGAAGATTTTTATTATCGTTTTGACGTCTACAGTTTCTACGGAAAATTAACTTAACTTATGCATTCATTGGTTCGGCGTGTAAACTTTCTGCAGAAAATTAGAGTTTCGATAGTCGACGCACTGTTACACTTCCGGTTTGCTTTCATTTGGCGTTTTCCGTTATTACAAAGTTATTGCGCATGCGCACGGTCGTTTTTTGCTACGAACTCTTACAAAAAAAACGACCATGCACACTCACGTAGCACAAAAAAATTAGTTATCAGAAAGTTATCTAAATGGGTTACATATGTCCGTCCGGATGGTAACTATAAGCTATCCTACGTCCAAAAGTTAACTTTTCGGGTGGGAGGTGTACCAAAAGTTAACTTTTCCATATCCAAGAGTTAACTTTTCGGATACCGTTCAGACGGACATATGTAACCCATTTAGATCACTTTCTAATAAATTATTTTTTTGTGCTACCTGGGAGATGTCCTTTTGGGGGACGCGCAGGTTTGAAACGCGTTTGCTGTCAGTCGCGATGCCATAGTTCGAACCCTGGTGAAAATGTTTCTCTGAATGTAATGTTTGATCGGATCGGAATAATGCACACGTTTTACTATTTGGAATTCGAGATTACTTTATTTAAGACTCTGATGGTATCACATGTTGCTCG
>JAPYZC010003595.1:3815-24694 GCA_030522665.1 Ichneumoninae sp. A BG-2022a | reverse complement strand
AAACAAAAAAAAAAAAAATAATAATTAAAGAAAATTACAAAATTTGAACAAAAAATTTAATATTTCGAAAAAACTCATAAATATAGTTATTAGTTTAATATTATATAATTAATTATATAATTTCGAATAGACGATTGGCGATGTCGATGAGATTCGATTACACGCCTCTTGTATTTTCTCGGGTAAACCGCAGGCGTCCGATTTCGCAGGCAAAGATCTCGCGTAACCAACTTTAATGCACGATGTGTGTATCATAAAAGGAGGAAATAAAATCGATGTTTCGTTCGATTCGAATGATTACCAACGTACGAGGCGTACGTCGAAGGCGTGTGTCGAAGACTCGATGTAAAAATATATTCGCTGGCATGACTCAGTACGCTGTTCTGTACGATACATGTCGAATAAACCGATGGCTGCAATGAGCGCCGGTATTGCGTTCTCCCACGACTTGAATAAATCATACGCAGTATTCCATGCGATAATTTATTCGGGCGCGTGGCTCAACGACCACATAATTTTATGCCACCAGCGCTATCAGCGCGCCCTTCAGAATATTTTATAAACAAAAAAAAATTATTTAAAAAAAGTGTATTAATGAAATGATGAAAATTTATTAATTAAAAATAAATAAATAAAAACTATAATAATATCCTTTTCGAAAATGTTTTGTATCATTTTTTTTACATAAAAGGGAATATTGACCAACGTGAAATTTTTTTCCCTTCGGTAATGATAAAGTGAGAGCAAAGTAACTCATAATGTTCCGCTTCTGCCACAACGTCGCTTCGCCCATCCAATTTCCCGTACTCAGAATACATAACTGCACTTGTTTCCACATATTATAATTCTCCGAGATATCATTTGCGGCTTCCTCACGGTAGCATACAATTAATGTAATAGCGTCGGGGTTCGCACAATTTTTTGTTTCTTTAGTCATTTTCGAAAAGGATATTATCGTTTTTTTTTTAAATAGCGTACAATTAATTTAATTGCGCCGGCATTTCCACAATTTTTTGTTTATTTATTCCATGCGATAATTTATTCGGACGCGTGGCTTAACAACAACATAATTTTATACGACCGTATTATCAGCGCGCTCTGCGCTGATTTCTTATTCTTATAAATAAATTATTATAAATAATATTAATATAAATAAATTATTCTTATTTATAAATAAGAAAAAGTTTCATTTATTAAAAAAAAAAAACAACAACAATAATAATAATATATTTATCAAATATATTTTATATATTTTTGACATACAGTGAAAGAGAACATTGACGAACGTGAAATTTGTTTCCCCTTCGGTGATGACAAAGTCGGCGCAAAGTAACTTATAAAGTTCCCCGTTTCCTTCAACCTCGCATCGCCCATCCAATTTCCCATTCAGAGAACGCACGTTTATATTCAGAATACACTTATTTTATACATATTATAATTCTCCGATATATAATTTGCGGCTTTCTCACAGTAGCATAAATTGACGTTAATTGCGTCGGCATTCCTACAATTGTTGGTTTATTTATTCCACGCGATAATTTATTCGGAACGCATAATTTTATGCGAACGGTGCTGTCGGCGGGCTTCGCGTCCTCAAAAATACTTTATAAATTAAAAAAAGTAAAAAAAAAAATATATATCAAAATGATATCCCTGTCGAAAATATTTTATATTATTTTTGACGAAAAGTCAAAAGAAACAGTGACCAACGTGAAATTTGTTCCCTTCGGTAATCACAAAGTAAGATCAAGGTAACTTATAAAGTTCCCCTTCTGCTTGAAGCCTCGCATCGCCCATCCAACTTCCCATACTCAGAATGCATAAATGCACTTGTTTCTACATATTATAATTCTCCGAGCCATCATGTGCGGCTTCCCCACAGTAGGACGCAATTAATATAATTGCTTCGGTATTCCCACAATTTTTCGTTTATTTATTCCGAGCCCCCAACTACAAAGACGAGCGCAGAGGGCGCTGCGGGTCATTCGAAGCTCTCAGCTGAGCGCTGCCGGTGTTCTATCTTTGGAGACGCGTTACGAAAGGTATATATAAAAGAAAAGAAAAGAAAAAAGAAAAAACTACTAGACAAGGAAAAGGAAGAACAAAAACGAATCCGCAGGAGTCGAACAGGCGACGTAGCAACGGGCAAGCGTTGAACCCGAAATCGACCGGTTTATAGCGGCGTCTCTCGGGTGTGCGAGGCGCGTTCTCGAAACCTTGGACTCGACTCGGCGTCGCGTGAAAATCGCGTGCGTTATATGCCCGTGGCGGCCATCGAAGTGAAATAACGTTTTCATTTCACGGTCGCCGATGCGAAGCCCGCCGGCGATCGAAGCCGAACAAGTAATTCACGTTGTTCGTATTTGTGGAATGGAAGCGACACGCCACTGTCCGGAGCTTCGACGCATTCCGGTTTATTCTGTTTACGGCATTAGCGACAAAGCCTTCTCGAACCATCGTGCATCCCGGTAAGTGGACGCGAAACTGGAGCGCGCCACTTGTTACAGTATCGTCGATCGATCGAGCGCCATAACCTCAAAAGTTCCGTCTGGCGACATTGATTCCAGCGTACCTAGCGGCTACACGTAATACCCCACTTATCTTATAGCCCGTAGGTCACCGGTAAATTACCGGTAGTTTCCGCCTATCGGCGAAATGTATTCGGAAACCCGACGACTCAACACGCTCCTAAGCGAGCTGTATTTCGTTACGTATTCACGATGCGAGAGAAGTTTTTGTCGGAAGGGCACGGACAGAGGACAAACGGGGAAAGCTCATCAATCCGAAGACAAATGTATGTTAATCTTTAATTGTTAGACGAGCACGCAAGAATTACAACGAAAGTAAGCGGCTAAACATTGCATAAAAGAACTCGGAAAAAAATACATTTAGTGAGGAATAAAGAAGATGTTTATTTATTAATAAAAAATACGAGCTATAAGGTGTAGTCTAAGCACTATATGTTAGAAAATATATTGATTTGTATTTATCGATAATTCAATCACTGATGAAATAAAGAAATACAGTTTATTTCACTCGTTGCGAAAATAGTAAAACCCACATTTTCGCACCTTGTGAAGTAAAATTTGGCACTATAGCCGTATGAAATTTTTTTCTGAACTCGTGTGATTGCAGCGTTCGCCAGAAAAAGTTTTATCGCACTAGTATTGTAATGTACATTGTTTTCGCATCGCGTGTGAGAAACATGCTGCGCATGCGTCCAAAAGCGATGTATTTTTTTTTTCTTGCACTAGTGCGATAAAGTGTCTTTCTGCTCGCACTTCCCAAAAACGAAAAGCATAATTTTCGTGAATTTGTTAGGAAACTTTACGTGAATGACTCGTGCGAATGCCGCATTTTCACACTCGTCAAGAATTCCCTTGCCATACAAATAACTATTCCGAAGAGAGCGCCGACGAGGGTCCAAACGTAATATTGAGTTTCGTCAATGAAAACCGGAAGAAGATTCCCAAATTAGACCGTTCCAAAGTCCGCAGCTTGTTGAAGAAAAGTTATCACATCGGTCACAGTCTTCAATAACGATAATCTTTAATTATCTTTTTTATTGTTTTTTACTCACAGCTCTTTCGCGGGGATAAAATTTTTAATCGTTAATCACTGTAGCGCATATAGGTTCTTATCGCGCAGTGGGCGCAACGGCTCCGTGCGAGATTGCGCGAGCCATATAAATATTCATAAGCCGAAGTGACACGAGGCGCGTGGAAAAGAAGCGTAATGCACAGCTGCCGCAGAATCACGGGATTGCTAATTCGCTCACCAAGTTATCACGAACGAGCCCGCCGAATGGCCGTACAGAGGCTGCAACGATCTAATTGCGAGATTCTCGCGTACAAGTCGTCACGCGTCCGTGAACTACATCACTCGCGCGCTAGGATTCTCTCCGTCCTGCCGCACGGACAATTCCGATCGATCTTCTAGGCCAGCCGTCGAACGTTTACGTACTGCATTTTTTAACGTGGAAAACGACAACCTTCCTTTTTTTCGACTTCGATTCGTCGAAATGGCAGTGTTATTTTTAATTCGACCATTGGCAATCGGCCAATGGAACGTTGCGATGTTTATTTACACTGACTTTGCGGAAAGGCACACGTGCGGTGAAACACCATTTTGACCCCCTGGATCGCGATTCACGTATCTCGCGTGTAATCGACCTAAAAAATTGAGTGTAATAAAAAATTGTACTTTTTACGACGACGTACACAATTTTTTATGTCATAATTTTCCGATCGCACCGTCCGGCTCTAGTTTTGCGAACTAAATTACCAACTAAAATTGTTGACGACGCCGGAGATAAAAGTATAGGTTTGTATATTAAACACTGAACAAACGAGTTTGTCACGTATTTAGCATTATTTTTACGAAATTTCGTATTCTGATTTTACGAAATTATTTTTATATCACTCGGTGGGAAAATTGCGGTTTTGCGCACGCCTCACGCCCCCCCCCCCCCATTTTCACACCTTGTGAAATAAAACTTTGAACTCGCATTTGGCTCGTGCTGCAAACTCATACTCGTTAAAAAAGTTTTATCGCACGAGTATCAAAATGTACTATTTACTGTGTATGTACATTTTTTACAACGACTTATTGTCGACAATTTTTTATCTCTTAATTTTCCGATCGCACCATCCGGCTCTAGTTTTACAAAAAAATGTACAAACTAAAATCGTTAATGACACGCGAAATAAAAGGACAGGTTTGTACATTTAAATTTGAACACACGACTTTGTCACTTATTTAACAAACTTATTTTTACGCAACTTCGTATTCCGATGTCACGAAATTATTTTTTACTGTGTATATTTTTCGAATGCGTCATCAGAACGACCGGCTGCCGAGCCAAGTAATATTATTGTAGCATTATTTGGCGTCGGTGGTTTGGTGACGCGGGTCACAAAAGCACGTGTGTTCTCGATCGATAAACTCGACGCGAGTCGGCGATAAGGAGGGTGGAATAAAGTTTAAGCAAACGGTGGAAAACAATGCCAAGCCTTTGCCGCTGTCTCCAGGAGGGAAACAATTTTGTGACTCGCCAGTTACACGGTGGTTCGAGTGACACACGTGAGTATAGAATAGCGTTCAATTGATCAATTTCCGCCCGAAGGCGTGCCGCATAAGTATATGCGCATTGTGAATGCAAATTATCTTCGTGGCGCAAAATCTGCGACTTCGAACATCCGAAGAATTCGATGCTACGAGGCGAGAGAATTTATTTTTATATTCCCAGATAGACAGCTGTTCGTAGGAAGCATTGACTCGGATCTCGCACGAGTATTCCCCCCCCCCCTTCCTTTGTTACGTCGCACGTGAACTCGCCGCTTGGGACACGTAGCGTCGTCTGCAGCAGCGTAGCTCGACGATAATAGTATTTTGGGAGCGAGATCGTGTACCTTCTTAAAAAAAAGAAAAAGAAATATAAAAAAGAGAATTTGGACCTGGTGCGCAATGGGAATGTACGGTACATAGTTAAGAGCCCGAGGAGCAGAAATAGCCGGGGTCAACGATCAAAAAATGAAGGACGATAACGTAACGTGGAAGGCCCGTGAAATTTCTACGCCGTGTATTCTTCGCTGTCATGTTTCGCACTTTGTACCGGGGAGTTTATCATAAAAATATATAGTCGTCCGCCTCTACCGAATGTCGGCAAGTGAATGATTATCGAGCCAGTGATGCCAGATTCCCCCACCCGTTTTCTCCCGCGTCTATCTCGCACCGTGTCGAGAAAAATTCCCTCCGAGGGAAATTTGCCTCCGATCCGGCGTCACTGAATCGAACGCGACGGGGTTCGCGTGGGCCACGTTTTCGCGGTTCGTAATCTATTCGCGTTAAGGCGCGCGACTATTTTCTCTCTCCATTTGTTGCACAGAGAAACGGCGGAGGAAAATATTTATTGGGTCGTGTTACGAGCGATAGCCTCGTTAGAAAATAGCCTGGGGAGGAAGAGTCGTCCCAGATAACGACGTTTTCCAAGTGCCAATGCACTCGGCCGCTCGGTTTTACGTGTCGTCTGCATTCGTCGTGGTAAACGAGACAGCACGAAAAATCTCAATAATCTGTCCTCAAGTATTTTTCTGCTAATAGTTTCTCTGAATCGTCGTTAACCCTTCGAAACATTTTTTTTTTACAGGTATGAAGTTTCAAACACATCGGTCGGTTATTAATGCATTATCTTTTAATTCAAAGAGGTGCACGAATTGTGACACACCGTGCGTCGAGGGGTTAAGGAGCGATCGATAGATGCGAATGGTAATCTGTAGGTAGATTCCTATAAAAATTATTTTATCGCTGTCAGGATTTTATTTGATTTTTTTTCGGCATTCAGCGACGAATCTGTGTTTCACCGTGATACGTCAATTGTTGCCACAGCCAACGCGTTATATCCCGTGCTCGTCAGTAACGTGACGGGAATGTAACGGTGCCCTCCCTCGAACAACGATTGGACGGGGCAGGCGGATGGTGAATCCGTAATTTTAATATCCGACGACGAATTTAAACGTTTGCTTTAGACTCACGATATTCTCCCTGACGGTATTGTGAAATAATTGTTCCCTGAGGTCCGCGTCATCTTCCATCTTCACCTGTTTGTCAGTAGATTTTTTTTGGTTAAATATACGACTGTCGGATGCAGAGACATTTTACATCGGAGGTATTTATCCTCACGTCGAACACCATGCCCCGATTTCTTTTTGCGACCGAGCGAGCTTGTCTATTTCACTCTGTTATTTTCTCCCCTCGCTACCGATCGCTCGCTTGGTGCGAGCCTCTTCTTTTTTTTATTAAAATTACGCGTAATTCTACATTCGCGTTTGAGGATTTTTTCTCACTACACCGTGTTTATGTGAGACGCACGAACGCGACGATCAATCCCCTCGAGCAGTTGGCGAGATACTGAAAATTTCTGTCGCTGCGTTCGTCGCTCGCTCTCGCGTCGCTGCGCCCGCGCCATCTGCGCGGAGTTCTGCTTTACCGACGGAGCACGTACTAACGGGCGGTCGACAAGGGAACGGGAGCGGTGCAGTGCGCGGCGAGTGACCGTTGCGTTGCGTTGCCTTTGTCAGTAGCCGAAGCGTCATGGCTTTTGTTTTGTTTCGCAGTCGCCGGATCTTTCACGCTGTTCTTTTACGCCGGAAACGTCCTCCTGCAATCGCTTCTCGGTACCTCGTCCAGCGGAAGAAACGGGTCAGTAATATCGAAATAAAACAAACATTCACGCACGGTATTTATTTCAACATTAAACTGACAACAATATATATGTACAGTTTTTGCGTATACGTAATATCATTGTATATATTTGTTTTTAATAATTATAGTATATTTCATCTTTCATACTGTATATGTATAATTTGTGTTCTATCGCGTGGTGTATATGCCGATGTGTACAATAATATGTGTTTTCGTCAATCTCCACGAAGCTTCTCGATTATTGCCCGAAACATTTTTTTTCTTATTTCACTTCTCGCTTTGTCCTTCATCCGTCCTACGAGGACGTTCTTTTTGCCGACATCCCGCGATCTTTCGTGCCATGTTCTTACCTATACGTCTAAGTGAACTATTCGATTTGTTTTTTCTTACAAATTTATAATGGATGGACACAGTCGAGACGAGTTTTTTTTATTATCTATAAAACATGCTGTGACTAAAGTGTCGAGACGAGAGTGTCGATATGTTATGCGCCATGATATGCAGGACAACAGTAGTCAAATTTTGCACTTTTTCTTTGTTTTCTTTCTTTATGATGAGTCTGTAACGACCGCGTTTGATTACAAGTGAATTGGCGATTATCACGATCTCGAAGAGCAATGATATTTCATTTCTATTGTCACGAAGTATTATCGTCAAGACGATGCAGTATTGTCGCAATTATTTGTGTTTCTGTGTGTACGTGTGTGTGCCGTTTCATTTCACTCGTCTTTTAGAGGTTAATCTTCAAAGGCCAGTTGCTCGACGTACATAATAATACGTTAATCACTTATATCCGACTGCGAATTTGAATACACACTTATTAATCTCGTTTTAATTTGTCTGTGCGCATAAAACTTATTTTACTATTTATACAACTCGCTCGTCGCTTATTTAGCTAAATAGCCCTATGAATATACTATGACTGCCGTAAGCAACGGAACATATTTATTTATTGTCGCACCGTTTATCCTTGTAGATCGTTACTCGGCACGGCTCTCGTTATTTCTTTCTTTCACGTCCGCTCTACGCGCGTAGCACCGATTTTCTTTTTGTTCGAAGAGCCATGCAAGGTAAAAGTACCGATGGCCGGACACCTACGGGAGCAATCTCAGTTCCTGGACATGCATGAAGAATCGATTTTCCGTCTTTCTTGCACGTACGCTTTGTCCGTCCACTGGGACATGTCCGGTCATTGGGGCGTTTACCTTAACGGTACTTTTTATTTATTTTTTATTATCGCTTTTCCAGACAGCTCTTCGTACTTTTTTTTTCTTCGACATCGCGTTGATTACCGTGGCTCTTCGGCGGTTTCGACGATTAGTGACTAATTTATTATCAATACGTAACAGGCATTAGTAGGTATAGAGGTATAGTCAATATAACGATAACAAGAAATATAATCCGTTCTACTGTTCTGGTTTGCTGCTTCTGATACAGTAGACAATGGATGACCCTGAAGATATCTGCGCGACACTAAATTCCATCGAGTTATAACTGATGTCTCTAACAATTTAAGTAACTGCTGTTTTTTTTAAAAGAATAACCGAAAAAATTAGGATTGTCCCAAGTGACTTTTTACTCCGTAAGAATAAACAACCGAAAAAAATAACCGTTTTTCAACTTCTGGGCATGCGAGGTTACGGCTGCGGTTATACTTTCGATTACTCTAACAAAAGAACGACCTTCCGCAAGCGCAGGCGGCGTGAGCTCTCGCGCGCGCATGCGCAGAAGTTGGAATATGGATATTTTCGCGATGACTTTAACGGTGTATAAAAAGTGACCTGAAATCACCGTAAATTTATCGGTTATTTTTTTTACAGGCGCTGAAGCTACTGCGGGTGTTTTGCATCGCGCAAACTTTGCTCGGGGAAGTTCACTCGAAAAATAAAATGCCACAAGTGAACAATTTATTTTTTTTCCTAAAGCCGTGCACTGATGGAGACTCGCCAAAGACGACATTCGATGCCATGCGGGTATCTTCAAGGTCATGACAATAGAGGGGGGGGTCACCTGATCGGAGATATGTAGATCAAACTATATCCAAAGTTGATTTTTTTTTGTTCACATATAAAATAGAAGAATCGAAATACTACTACTGCTTAATCCGTTCATTGTTATTTCACTTTTTTTTCACTTCGTAGAGGCCTCTGTGAATGTGCGACAAGTGCAGTGCTTTTTAAAACGACGTTATTGTCCCGGGTTTTTCGTGAAATCTTTTTTTCTCTCATTTCCTCATTATTGTCGAAGATACAAGTTTTATTGTCCTTATTATCTCTACCCCTTCGCTTCTCCCACTCTCCTGTTATCAACAGTGATTTTTTTTATTGTCTTATCTCCTATAGTAAAAACAAAGGTCGCTTCGAAAAGTGGATTGAATCGTTAACGCGAGTAAACAATGATAAATAACTTCTCACTCGTACCCGTTTCCCCTTTGATTTTTTTTTTTCATCGTACTGATGCATACTTTCAACTCGACGAGTCTATCGTGTTATAGCGACGAGACATTTTAACAAATCCATCCGATCGATGTGTCGATCGAATTATTTTTTTTTTCATTTGTTAAAATTCGATAACTGTAATACAACTTGCCGATAACGCAATCAGGGGTCAGTGACTTTTTTAAGCCCAAATGGACGGCTCCTACCCTAATAATTAATTACACGATTATTTTCTTTTTATTATAATTTTTTTTCACCTCCGTTTTTCGTTCTCTCTCGTCGATAACGAAATCGCAAACGTCAAGCCTTAAAAGTGCTCGCTACATCCCGTTGGGTCGGCGCTTTCTCGTCGAATATTTTTTTTCTGATATGCCAAACGTCTCCGAGCTGACATTGCACATTGTTTTGAAATTACCGCGTTAACCTTATCGTTAGAATTAATGATACTTTTTTTTTTATATTCTTCACCTCTCTTTCCTCTTTATATATATTGACGAATTATTCGCGATTGGATCGAGTGATTCGCGGATCGGCGAAAATTTTCCTATCGCCTGCCCGAGGATAGTACGATTATTATTATTTTTTATACCCGCATTGAAGGCAGGCATCGCTAATCTCTTTGTAGAATAATTGACACCGTCGACCCTACGTTCGTGATATTTTTTTTCCGTCTTTTTTTTTTACCAACGAACGAACTTAACAGTGAGATTATAGATCGCATAAAAAATATATCAACAACTAATGATAAATTGAATGTTAAACTTTACCGTAATTCGGCCAGACGAGGTGACTTTCTACCGATCCGATAATCGCCGAACGTTTTGTCCTAGTCTGGCGTCAACAGACCAGATCCTCCAAGGTATTTCTAGGTGAGATCGTCGTCGTCGTCGCTGGGACCTCCCGTGGGACAGCAAAAGCCTTCGGTACCATCGCTTCTTATGCAGAACAACAGCGTTTCCGCGGGCGTCACTTCGTGAGGCACTATACCGTGGAACTCCTTCAGATCGTTCGCCGGGAACCAGGCTTTCTCGTTGTCGTCAATAATCAATATACCAAAATATCTGAAAATTTATTTTATAAAGCAAAAGAGAACATTTGAATTATTATTACGCGACGAAAGGGTCAAGATATCTTTTATGACTCATGATTTTTGTTTTTTTGGCTTCCTCATAGAGGAAAATACGTTTTAGAAAAAAAAATACGATTTTAATGTTGGAGTACTTAAAATGGTCTAAAACGTCGAGACATGCAATTTTTAGGTGGCGGCCGAATGTATGTGGGTGTGTAACAAACTTACACCGGTAACACTTTTTAAGCGTACGTTTAAAAAAAAAAGAAATTTTAACAAGTGTGACGTTTTAAATACATCGGTTGGTTATTAAGGTAGTTGGCGCGGTACAGTCCTGCCAAATGTGAGTTTCAGAGAAAATTTCGAACACTTCTCGATGGGATAAAAGTCTGAAAAAAATCAAGTATGTAGGTGGTGCTGCGGAGATTGTTTTTATGAAATATTAATTCCAATTTGTATTTAACTAATTGAAGATAAAAATCATTATTGAACAAACTATCCGGCAACTTAACTATTTTCGTTCACAAAAATGATTCGTTTCTTTTTCTGAACATGTATGAATTTTTTCAGTTTTTTTTTGTAATCTTTGAGAATTGCGTTTTTACAGCTTGAACATAGAAAAAACGCGATTTTCAGAAAAAAACTCATACGTATTCAGAAAAATAAATGAATCTTTTTTATGGACAAAAAAGAATTAAATTGCCGCGTAATTTGTTGAACAATTATTTTTGCCGTTAATTTGTCAATAACATTTCCGAATTATTATTACATAAAACAGTATTTGCAGAACCTCCAGTATGGTTGATTTTTTCAGGTTTTTATCCTGTCGAAAAATGTGTGAATTTTTCCCTGTAACTCTTTAATAAAAAAACAGAAAAAAAAAGAAAAAAAAAAAAAAAAAAAAAAAAAAAAAAAAAAAAAAAAAAAAAAAAAAAAAAAAAAAAAAAAAAAAAAAAAGCCATGTGTAAATGATTTTGCACTTTCTGCTTCCTCATGGCGGAAGAGTTTTTTTTTAGATATAATTTATGTAATTTTTTCTGTGCTAAAAATATGGTTCTGTTTCAGATTCGTACCTAAATATAGCGACAGCCGGTATCCAGAGAACCGACGCGAGGATCAGCACGGCTATGAGTACGATCGCCCAGGCGGGCCATTCCTGTCTCTCGGTTACTCCTCTGCTCGCCACCCAGGCCGGATAACCGCTTCCTTCGAAGACTATCTCGAAGAACGAGGCTACCAGTATACTCAGCATGGCCAACGGGCTGAGATACTTCCAGCATATCAGCCAGTACAGCCCGGGACGATTGCCGGTCATCAATTCTATGTCGTCTGCGAACCTTTTATCGAGACAGGGATACGCAGAATTGTATCGAGGTAACGAAAAAGAATTCGAGTATGGAAGAACGGGGCAAAACGAATCCTCGCCTTCCATTTGAGAGGCTGGACGCGAAAAATGCGTAAGAATACTCCGTTTTGCCCCACTCTACAAAGAATGTATCGTGAAAAATTGTATCGACGTACTGCAAAAGATGCGAGTATGGAATTTTTCTGAAGAACTGTATCAAGGTAACGAAAAAGAATTCCAATATGGAAAAACGGGGCAAAACGAATCCATGTCTTCCACTCGAAGTAAGATGGGAACGATTCGTAAGAATAGTCAGTTTTGCCCCGCTCTACAATTAATTTTTCGTGAAGAATTGTATCGAGGTACGGAAAAAAATGTGAGTATGGAAGAACGGGGCAAAACGAATCCATGCTTTTTCCATTTGAGACGAGACGCGAGAAACTCGTAGGCATAGTCCGTTTTGCCCCGCTTTACAATGCATTTTTTGGCGAACTTACCTCTTCAATCCGTAAACGTACGAGACACCGATGCACTCGAAGAAAGCGATTATGAGCAGTGGGAAATTGCCGCTGAAATTGTCGAACAGTACGAACACGTAACTTCCGGCTCCGTGCGCGAAGGCCATCGAGATAGTGCAGCACACCAGGCAGATAGCTCCTGCGAATTGCACAGCCATAGTTACGAAATAATTCGTCGGTGACGTCGAGTGATTGTCAAAAGCTCACCGGTCAGAATTTCCTTTCGCAGGTTCGGAAACAGTTTCATATCGACGATACTCGTGACGACACCCTCGAGCGTGCCGAATTGGGAGTCGATGCCGAGTGTGAAGAGCATGAGGAAGAACAGAACCGACCAGAACTGCGCACCGGGAAACTGATTGATCGCCTCGGTGAAGATTATAAAAGCCAGGCCGGTACCCGACGCTGACTGCAAGACGAGAAAGCCTTTTAGACGAACACCAAATCCCAAGTTTCGAGGCTCGAAGCCCGGATCGTTGAGATCAGCAATTCAAATATGATCGATCCCGGTCGCACTCACGTTGTCGAGTTCCTTCTCGAGATCGCACTCGGGCAATTCTGGCATAATTAAGTTGTCCAAGCTGTCGTTTCCACTCGTGAAGTTCAGGAGAGTTCCCGCGGCCGGTATCTCTCGAGGTATTTTGTTCTCGTGACCGAATATTCCGAGCAACGTTGCGTTTCTGTCCGTGAGACATTGCTCGTACACCATAGTGGCCTTGAAACCTATTTGAAAAAACACATAGTTAAGATCGTAAAAATACGTGAGTTACGGGAAATTTTCTTACCGATAATGGAAAATACGACAATTCCAGCGAACATTGAGGTAAAGCAATTCGTGAGGCTGACCATAATCGCGTCCCGATAGCAATTATTGTTTACTGGATTGTACGACGAGAAGGCGATCAGACCCCCGAAGGCCAGCCCGAGGGAAAAAAATATTTGGGTTCCCGCTTCGAGCCAGACCACCGGATCCGTCAGAGTCCACCACTGTAAGATAAACGTTGATAATAATTCGAATCACGTTAATTCAATGAATTCAATAAATGTCGGCTCGCATTATCTACCTTCGGTGTAAAGAGATGACGAAGACCGTCCGACATTCCCGGTAGAGTAACACCGCGGAAGAAGAAAATTATTAAGACTATGTATGGAAAAGTCGCTGTCACGTACACGACCTGAAATTAGATGAACGTTTTTGGAATTAGATGGACAGATTTAGAATTAGATGGACAGATTTAGAATTAGATGGACAGATTTAGAATTAGATGGACAGATTTAGAATTAGATGGACAGATTTAGAATCAGATGGACATTTCCGGAATTAGATGGATATTTCTGGAATTAAATGGACATTTCTGCAATTAGATGGACATTTCTGCAATTAGATGGACATTTCTGGAATTAGGTGGACATTTCTGCAATTAGATGGGCTTTTTTGGAATCGATGGACATTTCTGAAATTAGATGGGCTTTTTTGGAATCGATGCACATTTTTGGAATCAGGTGGAAATTTTTTTAAATTGTTTTTTAAATCACAATTCGTTGAAAATTGAATGAAGTGATTCTTACTTTTCCGGAAGACGCTATTCCCTTGATCATACACATGTAGACGAGGATCCACGCGATTACGAGAGCCAGAGCGATCTTCCAATTGAAGACTTCCGGTGTATCGATGTCCTTCGAGATCATGAGGGTCGTCCTATACCAGAAGTACTGAGTCGGGCCGCTCTCCTGCGATCGATCGCTGCTTTTTAGTTAATTTTTAAACCAGTTATGCTCGCCGTAAGTGGAAATAAATTATTATTCACCAGACACTCGGGCTCGGGTGCGTAGGATCCGTTCTGAAAATACTTGTTGGGACACTCTGACCAGGGTAGTTCCGACTGGAAGCTCTGCACGCGAATGATTAATTATTGTTTCCTCGCTCGCTCGAAAGTGAGAAAAATTAAAAATTCAATCTCAAACTTGCCTGAACAAAATAAAAGAGACACCACGCTATAATGGTGTTATAGTAAAGTGCAACGTTGAAGGAAACTACGGCACTGCTGATTCCAATTCCTCCCAAGTACGGTGAAACTTGATTCCATACGCCGATAGCGCCTTTCCGGAGTCTCTGGCCGATCGCTAGTTCCAAATAAAAGATCGGTATTCCCTCGATGGCGAGCATCACGAAATAGGGAATTAGAAAAGCTCCTGAGATGGATTTAGAAAATAAAAACAATTTACGATTAACAAACTTTTGTTAATCTTCGCATCGGCTCTGCTGTTAAAAAGTTACACATTTTTTATTTTTTTTCTAGACCGCCGTGGACACCGATGACGCGATGAAATACACTCACCGCCCCCGTTTTTCTGCGCGAGATAAGGAAATCTCCAAACGTTGCCGAGACCGACTGCGTAGCCGACGGTGGCCAGCAGAAATGTCAGCTTGCTGTCCCAATTTTCACGCTCGTCCTCGCCGGCCTCCGGTCGAAATATACCTTTACCCTCGTTACTTCCGAGCTTGCTACCCCCGCCGCCACCCCCGCTGACTGGCTTGTTCTGCGAAACATATTACCGGACGGACAGGGTTGAAGTTACATCGTTGTTCCATTCGTGAAAAATTTATTACACGCGGTGGTAAAGGTTCGTACATTTTATAAACATTTCTCGACCACACATTTCCACAATTTTTGTTCTTGTTAATTTGAAAATGATTTAATTTAAAGGCTTACGCCACAGTAAAATTTCGATTTTTTTTCCAACGATTCAGTGTCAAGAATATTCTGTTAAATTTTTATGTAAAAATTTAACGAAGTACGAAAATTAGAGATCGTTATCTGCAAAGTGGCGAAACACTTGAGAAGCAGCGCGGCTAAACTTTGGACGCGTTTTTCTAAAAACGTGATTTTCCAGATCGGGGTTCCTGATATCTCAAAAATGGCTCGATGGTTTCTTTTAAATTTATACCGATATAGTCCAGAAGATTCTTTAGTCCTTAACGGTCTCATATTTCAAAAAAAATTTAATGATTCAAAGTTGAAAAATTGGTCAAAATTTACTTTTTTCAAATGGCCTCCATTTTGTCAATCTGTTTTCTCCTCGTCAAGGACCGCGTTATGTATCATTTGTTTAGAAACAATTAACATTTTTTGTTTCTCATAATACGACAAGTTGAAATCCAGAAGGCCGCAGAGGAACTTCAAAGGAAAAAAAAAATACAAAGTAACAAGAAAAACGAATGTAACAATTTATAAATGTTCTTTAATATATTCTCCTTAAAACTTCAAAAAATTAGATCGATAAAGCGTATATTTGGCGAGAAAAAAAAATGACGATATATGCATGCGTTTTTTAACCCATTTACAGTGGCGTAAAACCGTAAATAAAAGTTAAATTATTGTCGTTCTTTGCGGACACGAAATGTGTGTTAAGTGTACGGATCTTTTTTACCCGGCAAAGTCGTCGGTGTTATAGCGGAGTCATCGTCATTATACCTTGGTGTTAGGACTGGAGTCATCGAAGCCCGCGTTCGTAGCCCCGTAGTTGGCAGAAGTAGCGGTCATCCGACTCTCGACCACGAGTCTTCCTCTCATCTCTTTCATCTCCAGTCGATCCACGCTCTTCTGGGGCTTGAGATCCCGGGAACTCTGACGTCTCACAAGATGAGCCGTATTCGCCATTTCGCATCAATACTCGGGCTGCCTTTTTCTTAAGTTTTTTTTTTCTTATTTTTTTTTTCTTTCTTAACTTTATCCCTTTCGTCGAGGGATTTAGATCGTGGATGATCTATGTGGCTGCTGGCTGTGTGCGCGTCTTTCCTTCGGGCTTTTCAACGCCCTTCTCAACGTCACCGGGATCAAACGGACGGGCCACGCTCACCCTTGAACTCCATCCTGATAATAAAATCTTCCTTAAAATTGAATCTCGCGGCAATACATCGCGCATTTCAACCCCGAAATTTTATCCCTCGTATTTCGAACTTTTTCATACCTCTTCTATGTTTTATTACTCAGCTTGAACTTTCTTATTCGCGCATAGCAGAGGTAGAAAAAGAATTTGGAATCAAACGGATGTAGTCGAAACCACGTTGTTTCGACATTTCCTGCACAGACCGGAAGTTTCCCTTTGAGAGAGGGAACTAATTCAACATTTGTTTCCTACCTTAAAATTGAAAAGAAATCCTCCCGAAAATTCAATTTCTAAATAATACATTGCGAATTTCAATTCCGAAATTGTATTACTTGGATCTTGAACTTTTTCATACTTCTTCCCTGTTTTATTACTCAATTCGAACTTTCTTATTCGCGCACAGCAGAGGTAGAAATAGAATTTTGAAGTAATCGAATTGTGAAGAATTTTGAAAGAACGTTGTTTCGACGTTTCCCTTCAAGAGCAGGCATTAATTAATTGAAGGTTCGTTAGCCGTGGATATGTCTTAGGGCGAGGAGAAAAATTAAAAAATCTTTCTTAAAATTCAATCTCCCGATAATACATCGCGAATATCTAGTCCGAAATTTGAACCCTTATATTTCGAACTTTTTCACACTTCTCCCCTGTTTTATTACTTAGTTCAACTTTCTTATTAGCGCATAGCAGAGGTGGAAATAGAATTTGGAATCAATCGGATGTAGTCGAAACCAGGTTTGTTTCGACTGCACAGACCGGAAGTTTCTCTTTGAGAGAGGGAACTAATTCAACATTTGTTTCCTACCTTAAAATTGAAAAGAAAGTCAACATTGCGAATTTCAATCCCGAAATTATATTACTTGTATCTTGAACTTTTTCATACTTCTTTCCTGTTTTATTACTTAGTTCGAACTTTCTTATTCGCGCACAGCACACTTCTCCCCTGTTTTATTACTTAGTTCATCTTTCTTATTCGCGCATAGCAGAGGTGGAAATAGAATGTGGAATTAATCGGTTGTAGGTGAAACAACGTTGTTAGACATTTCCCGTACAGGCCAAAAGTTTTCCCTCGAGAGAGGACATTAATTGAAAGTTTGTTGGCCGAGGATATGTCGTATGGCCGGAGAGAGTTAATTAGCCTTCGGAGCTCAGCTAAATTAAATCTAGACGCGCGGTGGTGAGTGCCTCGTCCGCCTCGGTATGCGGTCGGAGTGTCTGCCGCGTCACGAGCTTCACTACTTCGTACACAAAGACCTGACGCGAGTTCTACGTCGCCCGCTCTATCCCGACCGCCAACAAGAACCCGTCGAAACATCAGTAACGAATATTCCTGGCACGCCTACCGAGTTTTCACCCTCGCTGTTACCCGTAAACCCTGAACTTTACCGCCCACCTTAAACTCGTCCCTCCTCTTTCACGCGATTTTTTTTATTTACTTTTCTTTCGCTTGACAGAAAATGTCGTCTATTTGCCTTGTACAAGGAAAGGAAAATTTCATATGAGCAACGTTCATACGGCAAACAGTTTCAACACGCCTCGGTGAATTTCTCTCGCGTATTCATATATTCCCACATCTCTCACACTCCCGACTTTTAATGAAAAGTCTCACGTTGAATTTATGCAAAAATATTCAGGCCGCAAGCTTCATTTTATTTACATCGTGGAACTGCGATCATAATAATTGTGAACCAATTGAAACACGAAAAATATTAACATTAAATAAATTGAAATAATAATGATAATAATTGTGACAAAAAATAATTATCAAATATCAACAAGCTTGAACGGAACATTTTTTTTCATATTAGTCATCTCCATAAAAAAAATATTTATTAAGGGGAATAAAATGTTTTATTAAAATTTATACTGCTACGAGGTAACCGCGATCATAATAATTGTGAACCAATCCGAAATCGACAATATGTTGACATTAAATAAATCGAAATAGTGATAATAATTGTAACAATTAATAATTACTAAATATAAAAAAAATAGACACGAAAATGAATCTCAAAAAAAATTAGTCACCCCGATTAAAAGAATATATTTATTGAGGGGAATAAAATGTTTTATTAAAAATTCCACTGCTGCGTGGTAACAGCTTGCGAGGCGCAGATGGGGCGCGTACGAGCGGCCCGCACGTGGTGAGCGCAGCTACCGTACCCGATCTCCTGTTACCGAGTTCGACAAAAAAATCTTCATTTAAAGCGATTGCGAATTTAATTTTGTACCCGAAGTATCTCAGCAAAAAAAAAAAAAAAAATTGGGACTTTCTCGCGTTACTCGCAATTTATTCGTTCGCTATAACGAATCAAAGCAAGGCTCTTACAAGATAAAAAAAAGATTAAAAAAAAATCGTGTCCAGGGTAATAAAAAAATTGCAGCGTGTCCGAGTATCGAAGTAAACAGAGGAGCGAATTATGAACCGAAATTGAATACGACTGTGTAGAACGGCTCGAGCGAAACGAGATACGAGGATTCAACGACCGTTTTCATCGCGGGCTGAGCAGACTCGAATGCAATATCCCCGGTATTCCCGATGCCTCCGGGCATACGCGTTTGTAGTACCGGCGCGATTTTTCACGAAGCGATATACGCGGCTGATTTACCGTGTCGTTTAACACCGCCAGAATTCGGTTTCGCCCGCCGTTCGCAACCTCGAGGGGTTGAAAGCCTCTGCGAAAAGCTCCCGTCGACACGAATGATGCGCGGAGGTGGGTGGATCGTGGAGTCCAAAAGTGAGGGAGGACCGAGGAAATTTATTTGCCTTTGAGCTTTTTCACGGCCCTGACCTCCTAACGCTTTCTTGCCATACATGTATGTACAGATGTGACCCGAGAGTTTAAAGACGTAAAAAAAAAAAAAAAAAAATTGCGAAGGTTCGCGAACTGAGGGGGACCACGCGATATCCGGCAAATCGTTATATCGTCGCTCAATCCCTCGCGGCGATCGAGCGAGGAAAATATATTGATATTGACGAATTTATAGGGGTGCGAGTAATTCACTACGGACTGAAATAAAATTCGATTCAGCCGACGGAGGATGCAGGGAGGGATTTGAAAAAAAACTTATCAGCGACGATTGTCATGGGAATAAATTTAAGAGATTGCGTTGCGTCGCCACCGACGTACCACTGACGTCATTACTCCGTGGACCAATGAGCGAAAACGAAAACTCATCGAGATCTCACCGCTTCGGATAAAAAAAAGAAAGTTTCCCGACGATTAAAAAATAAAAGTAATCGAGATAACAAGTGTGCGAAAACTTTAGACACACACATGTACGAAGTTGCACGAGTGACATACGTATATATATTTTTCACGACGTAAATATACCTCGGCGAAACTATCGACGATTGTCGTTCAGTGGCCATGGACAGTTGGTCAATGAAGATATACGAGCCCCCCGCCCGGCTATTTTTGTCGTCCCTACTATCAGGGCGAATATCGTCGAGTCTATACCTCAATCGATAAAATTTCTTGGCACTTCATAAAAAAATTAAAAAATTAATTAATCACACATTAATAATTTTTTTAAATCAATAAAATAAAAGAAACTGTGGACAAAGCCGTGACTGGTTTAAAAAAAAAAAAATATAAGAAAGATCCACGCTGATAATCATCCCCCGAAATTTCTCTCACGATCGTCACGTTTTTTTTCCTCGCTCAGAAAAAGTTTTGCATCGTCCCTCGATCGATGGATCTTTCATCGTTTTATGGAGACGATGGGAAGAATAAAATAAAAAAATAAACGATGTATTAAAATTACACACACGGGACTGACCTGCGGGGGCAAAGCGTAGAAACGCGCGAGGGTCTCCTTGGGGTACGAGGAGCGGTGAGCTACTGTGGCACCCTCTACCACGAGTAGTAACTTTTCCGTCGGGTATAACATCGGTCCACCCCCGTACCGCCCCCCGGCGAACGGTGGGGTCTCCGCGTTTTGGGAATGCGCGGACGTGACGCCGGAATCAATAGCGGGCGCCGGCGCCCCGGCGCTTCCTGCAATCCTGCTTTTATGCCATAGACCAACCGAGGTCGAAACTCGAAATTGGTCAACGATCGGTTGGAGCTGGCATATGCCGCTTGTACCGTCCGGACAACGGAGATCGTTTTGCCATAGAGACATCGTCACCAGCGTCGCTCGACGGCTATGCTGATGTCGCCGGAAATCGCGGGGCGACGTTTTTGTCCGCGAGCGGGACATCCGAGGCCGTGGGCGTGAGCTCGGAGCGGCGCCAGAGGGGCAAAGTAGTTATAGCAGGGACCGGTCAGACGGAACGAACAGGAGATTTTGTCGCATGCTTCGACACCACGAAAGCTTATTTTATTTTATTTTATTTTATTTTATTTTATTTTATTTTATTTTATTTTATTTTATTTTATTTTATTTTATTTTCTTTTATTTTATTTTATTTT
>JAPYZC010003594.1:0-18221 GCA_030522665.1 Ichneumoninae sp. A BG-2022a | reverse complement strand
CTGCGTATCGAAAACTGAATGGAAAAGAATTGTGTTTCAAAATTGTACAAAAAATATTGAGGTATATTGAGGTTGAAAATAAAAATTGGCTTGACTGTGGACCAAAATTGTCATCGGATTTGTGTTGGGCGTGAAGGAAAAATAGAAATATATGTTGTCCATTTTTTAGGACGTTTAATTTTGGCGCAAAAAATGGCCCTTTACTTAACTTATTAACATTTTTCGGCGTTCTGTAACTGCTAAAAAAATTAATTTATAAAACCTCTTAATACTATGTCTCGGGTATTTTTTTCCAGTAGAACGCGATAGGCACACAAATTTTCTCGTGGAACCATCGGAAGATAGAGATATGGCTATTTGAAAATTGCAAAAATCATAGCTTTTCCCAAAAACAAATAATTTTTTTTTTGTTCCTTTAAATGCTATATCGCTTGTAATTTTTCTTTTTGATCACGAATCTGCGATACGTTTTACTCTCAGCTGATTATTTAAGCCGTCAATCTGTGAACGGGAGAAACCATTGTTTTTGGCGATCGAGCTACATTGCAGAGTATCTCGGGGACTGGTACGTCGTCGGTACGCCATCTGTGCAAATTTTCTTCAACCCCCAACTTCCACCGTTCATCCCCCTCGCTCGACTCTCCGAGGGATGAAAAGATTATCGATCTTCCCCGTGCCATTTTCGCGAGCCGCCCCGTGAATGCCGAGCGAACTTGGATGTCTTCCTGACCGATGAGCGTTAACCCCTCGACGATAGCGAAACTACCCTCTCGGCTACCATTTATCCTCGCATCTCCGCGATGACGGTTTTGCTCCCCGTGGATTCTGTAGATTCCACCACCAAACGACCCAATCGATAATACAAAACCCCAAATCTTCAAAAATGAAGAAGATAATCATGAAACAGAAATCGAAAAAGAAAAAAATATCAAAGAACAAGATGATAAAGAAAAAAATGTAAAAAAGAAGATAATGAAGAAACAAATGTCAAAAAAGAAGATGATGAAGAAAATAATGAAGACCATGAAGAAGATGATGAAGAAGACCATGAAGTAAATCATGAAGAAGAGCGTGAAGAAGATGATGAATAAGAGCACGAAGAAAATAATGAAGACCATGAAGATGATGAAGAAGAAGGGCACAAGCAAGAAGAAGAAACTTTGGCAGCAGAAATTTCTCCGGGCGTAAAGTTTCTCACGTTAGCTGGAAGGCGCGACGCGTTATTTTGCAGTTCCAGCCGAGTCACGTACCTTCCGGAGGGTTGCCCCGGATCGCTTCAAGCTATAACGAGGCACTTTCACGAGACCGAGCGAGGTGAAATTTCTCTCTCTATCTCCCCAAGGTGGGTTATATAGGTAGGCTATAAACATGCTACATAATGCATCGAGAGTTATGAATCAGGCATGGGCGTTAGGATGAATAATGATTCCGCGGGGCTTGCCTCGTCAGAGGGTGCACGAACGCCCTCCACATGTAAGTATCGACGTCGAACAGAACGGCCAGGTTTTACCCAACCAAAGTACAAAAAAGAAAAAAACGGCAAAAAAAAGAACCAGGGCAAAGAAATCGAGAGCGACGTTTGAAAAAGGATAGTCGGGCCGTCCAGAAAGAGGAGAACACGCCAAGATACCTAAAAAAAAGATAAGAGTGCAGCGAACAACCGGAGTGCCATTGTGTGAAAGGTGAAGAATATAACCGTTCCCCCTCCACCGGCCAGTATCGCGTACCCCATTTTCGGGACGCGTGGCTTTGTGAGACGCGTAATAATTGCGCGGGAGGGTGCAAGCGACCGAGCGAAACTGGGAGAGCCCGTGAGCTCGGCTATCGGGGGTTGCTTTTCTCTGGCCGGGTCCGTTCCACCCGGAGGAGAACGAGGGTTGGACGAGCACGCGCCGGAACCGGAACCGAGAGTCGTGTGTCCCCGCCGTTCCCGGGCGGAACTATCATGATTAGTCACGGGGCTTGCAACGAGCTCTCTCGGTCGCTCTCCGGCCCTTTCCCAGCGCGCGGAGCTGAAAGGCTAAACTCTCTTTCTGGTATCGCCGGGACATGCACGGTCGGCGTGCAGCATCGGCTGGAAGTGAGCTGGACGAGAATAAGAGGATACACGAGGCACGGCGGGACCGTCCGACGAGCGAAGGGTACGTGGCATTCAATCACACAGCTCACACAGCTCGGTATCTCCTGTGAGCCGAGCCAACGACGAGATGGAACAACGAACCGGGCACGACGACGTCGTCACGGGTCGGTGAGCGACCCGCCAGAAACTCGACGACCCCGAGCGACTTCTTCATGGCTCTTTCGTCGCGTGAACCGTCGCGACCTCCACCCCCCCCTCCTCTCGACGCGGTATTTCGTCCCCCTCGCAGCTTCCGACTTCGCTGGACCGCCGAGACGCGGAGATGAACTTCCAGTCTCGGTATCTGAGCTACTCTGCTCGAATGGAAATTTTTTCCTCGCAACGGCGAGATCGATTCTTGATTACTGTTTTATTTTATTTTTTCCAAAAAAACTGAAATTTCGTATTATACGATATATAATTTTTTTTTTGTAAAATGTGTGTTTTAATTATTTCAGACTAAGAAAAGGGATAAAATTTCCTACTATAACGAATTGTTCCCAGGGGAACGTCTATACAGGTAGTTTCTTATAGTATATATTTAATTGGTTGAACTATAATTACGATTGCTACCACGATTTTTTGTCATTGCCATACCGATAAAATGTTCACTTTCCTCTTGGGAACAATTTTTTATGGTCAAAAGTCAATACTGTTGCTTTTACTGTGTAATTTTTTCTCAGCGCATGTGATTTTTTTCAGGAGCTTCGTATTTCTCGATTCCTATTGCACGAGATCGATGTTCGATTATTATTTTATTAAAAAAATGTTTTTCCATGGAAATTGTAATTATACTATGTACATTTTTTTCAAATATGTATATTTTAATGATTTATCGAGATGGTTTCTGGAGTTTCGTATTTCTCGATTTCCATTGCGCAACATCGCGCCGTTAACGGATGGAGGGTTCTGCACGTAGGGCCACGCTCTCCTGCACACTCCGACGGGGATTTCTAACGCAGCGGCGTTACAGATATAGCCCGACTGGTATATATAGCGGTTCCGGAAGCGAAGGGGCGCGCGAAGGTTCCCGGTCCGCCCTGTCACACGCGCCCGCGGAAGGGAAAAAGACCAGCGACGGAGATATAGCCTAAGGACGCCCGCGGGGGCTCCGATCGCTTTCTACTGTAACCCCTCGCACACCCCGGGTTAACCGATACCGGCAATTATCAACGCGTCGCGGCCTACCCTTCGAGTCTCTTTCTTCCTACCACCCCTCAAGTCCCCCCCCTCCCCCCTGGCCAAGCTGATATATCCAACAACCGAAGAATATATCTGATCCATCTTATCCATCGAGCTTCGTCGATATCTGGGTCTATAACTTGTTAGGGAGCTCGTCACTCGTGTCGGCTATTATTCCAGGCCATTCGTTCCAATTATTAATAATTCAGCAAAAAAATATGTCGCACAATTCGAGATCTTTTTTTGAGACAAGATCGCAGCTGATTTATATCGATTCAGCACATGTCGTTAACTTTAATTGTCGGTGACTATCGTATCGATGTTTGCGATTCATTTTTTGTTCTTTTCGATCGAGAACAGTGCACTCGAAAGATTTCTCTACGAATTTGTTGAGATTTTTTTTAGGTCCAGTTTAGAAAAATTCATATTATTAACATATGCAACGAACTAAAAAACGAATCGTCGAAAA
Organism: Ichneumoninae sp. A BG-2022a; assembly: GCA_030522665.1. Lineage (NCBI taxonomy): Eukaryota > Metazoa > Arthropoda > Insecta > Hymenoptera > Ichneumonidae > Ichneumoninae sp. A BG-2022a. The sequence goes on along the minus strand of JAPYZC010003594.1, from coordinate 14,451 downwards.
AATTTCTTCAGGATGCATTTGCCATTTTTCGAATTTCAGAGAAAAATTTAAAAAGATGTTAAAAAAAAACTGTCTCGCCAAGAAAAGAAGTAACCTGCAGTAAAGAAATGATGAGTCGTGAACATTAATAGTCAGTTTTGTTAATTCATTCAAAAAATATTTGCACCAACTCATTATTGGTTCTCACAATTTTTTTCGACAATTTTTCGTGAGGCTGAATCAGCCGCTCGACTGCAGCAAAGTTCTTCAAGCTAAAGGCAACTTTCGCTTTTAGATAAAAAATATGTTTTAAAATTATATTAAAAACACATAGAAAAATATATTTCTTAAATAACTGTCCCCAAGGTAAAAAGTAAGCTACACTAAAAAATGTATAAGTTACGCAAATTGATAGTCAGTTCAGTTAACAGGTAAAAAAAAAAAAAGATTTGTACCAACTCATTATTGATTCTCCCAACCGACTCTGTTTGTCTCTGTGCGCAGACTGGCAGCCGAACGGTTAAACGGTGAGGCTGAATCAGCCGCATGAATGGAGCAAATTTTTTCTCGCTTTCGCTGCGTCGTAAAATAGCCACGTGTCGTCCGGTCAGCCGGGAGCTTCGCATTGTTTACAGAGATACTTGTTAATTGGATCGGTGTACAGTGTCTCCTTGTAAGTGCTGCGGTCTCGCGACGACATCGTGACAAACACGAGAGAAGCCCGGTGAACGAAGGGACCGTTCGCGGCACGCCACGGCAGCATCAGTCATTACGTTTCGTCAAACATCAATTACGAATGTAAACAGACTGGCGGGTGGAACACCGCACGGGGGATACGAGCCAAGCTGGCTGCGCTCTTTGGAAGGGGACTTGTGTACCATAGACCGCGCGATACTCGGCTTAGCACACGTTCCTATCCGTCTATCGCTGCTCGCCTGTAATTATTGCCTGACCCGCACTGCGGGACACACTGACACCATGCCCCTAGGCTATTTAAAGAATATTACTCCAGAATGATAAAAAAAGAACTGTCGAGACACATGGGACGAATACGCCAATCGAGAATGCCAATGAATGAACTCTGGTTTTTATGTGTAACCGAATGGTGAATGAAATAAAAAATTCCATTGAAGAGTGGATCACTTTATCATATGTTATATAAGATATATTATATAATATAGTAGCTGATAAATAATACAGTATTAGGGCTGAGGGACTCAGGTCGATGGCCCTTTGTCAATGTGTATAGTTATCGTTTGATATAAAACTAGTATAAGATGATAACTGTATAAATGCATTGCATTGGTAACAAGTTTGTTTTGCTACTACTAATACGGTATTATTTTAAGGTACGGTTAATATACTATTATCATGGCAAAATATGATTCCCATATTAAACTATAACTATGTTAACTATATGTAATACTCCAATTGAGAAACTACTGCCAATGAATGAACTCTTTTTATTGTGTCGACCGATTGGTAAATGAAATAAAAAATTCTTTCGGGCCTTGACCATTAAAGAGTGGCTCATTTGATCATATATTATATTATATAACAAATGATGAGTAATACGGTATTATTTTAAGGTCAAATCGATATACTGTTATCAAGGTAAAATAAGATATAATATACTATATCGCTTTAACCATATTGACATGTAATGATATTAACTAAATTTACCGTGCAATAATTTATTAATTTTTTAAATATTTGGTTATCGTATCTTCAAACAACTTGCCTGTGGAAAAGAATAACGAAACTAGCGCGATTTATTCATTGTCCGGTTGTATATCCGCATTTTTCAAGCTATTTCCGCTTTTTTCAACTATTCATTCGATTGTCCGATCATTTCCGTTCTCCAGATTGCCGGGCTACAAATTACGGAAAGCAAAAACGTAAAAGAGAAAAACTATAAGCGCTATATCGCATCGTTCTGAGAACATAAATATATAAGAATCTCGAAAGCAGAGGATAGTAGTCTCCGACTCTAAGTAGTCGGTCGCATAGCCGTCTCGCATTCTCTTCGCGGTCCGTTTAAGATGTATAAGAGAGTCGAACCCGCGGCATCTTCGCGTGTGCAGCCTCTCGGCACTCTCGCGCTACCCCGGTTAGAGCGGAGGGATGCTCGGAGAAGCGAGATACCACCCGGGAGAGGAACGGAGAGTGAGAAGGGAGCATCCGGGATCCCGAGGGTAGTTTCGCACGGGGCGGTCGGTCGTCATGGATACGCGGCCGGCTAACCCCCGTAACCACTCCTCCCTCATCATCCGCGCGGCGCTTCCACAGCCTCTCGGCCCGCCATCATCGGCCCACCATCTTGCCATAATCGCGCTCTCTACCAGGGATGCTGCGCTGGGAAAATTTATCTCCTAATGTTAGAAAAAAAAAGAAATCGCTAGATCGGCAGGCTAAGCTTCAACATAGACCCCAGTCCGAATCTGGGACGAAGAAAATTCCATCGCCTTCCCACATAAGTTCACCGATCTCCAAACTATTTTTTTTTTATATAGTTCCGCCAAGGAGCTGAGAGCGGCGAAGATACATGGAACTATAGGGAGAGAAGAGGGAAAAGTTAGAGCACAGCAAATAATAACATGAACATAAGAAAAATAAATAAGTGGCAATTTCGAGAAAGCTTCAAGATAGACCCCAGTCCGTATCGGGGACGAAGAAAATTCCATCGCCTTCCCACATAAGTTCACTGATCTCCAAACTATTTTTTTTAATATAGTTCTGCGAGGGAGCTGGCGCAAGTAGTTTTCAGGAGCTGAGAGCGGCGAAGATACATGGAACTATAGGGAGAGAAGAGGGAAAAGTTAGAGCACAGCAAATAATAACATGAACATAAGAAAAATAAATAAATAGCAATTTCGATAGGACGAAGGAAATTCCATCATCAAAGTACAATGAAAAAAAATAGTACCGCGAGGGAGCCAGAGCAGGGATTTCTCTTCGATAAATTTCTTTCTGGGTAGTTTCGTATCTTAAATCATGTTTTACTGTACGAGAGCGGAGAGCGGCGAAGATGCGTCGATGCTACGGATCGCATAAATAATAATTTAAAAATAAAACAAAAAATCGTATGATCGACAGACTAAGTTTCAAGATCTGAGTGCGAATTCGCGAAGAAGAAAATTCTATCGTCAAACTACAATAAAAAAAATCTTCTACGGCGAAGGAGTCAGAGAGAGGATTTCTCATCGTTAAATGTCTTTTCCCGTAGTTTCGTATCTTAAATCATGTTTTACTGCACAGGAGCGAGGAGTGCCGAAGATACATGTAACTATAGGGAGAGAAGAGGGAAAAAGCGGGAGCAGAGAACGGTACGGAACGCATAAATAATAATTTAAAAATAAAAAAAGAAGTCGCAAGATCGACAGACTAAGCTTCAAGATCCCACACGGTAAAAAATAATTTCGCAACATCGGAATGCGAAATTTCGTAAAAATGATTTTGTTAAAAAAGTGACAAACTCGTCTGTCGCTTATTTGAATATACGAACCTGTCCTTTTATTTCCCGTATCATTGACAATTTTAGTTTTTACTTTTGCTTGTAAAACCAGAAAATGAACAAATAAAAAATGGTGGAATCTTGCGGACAACAAGTTGGTATAAAAAGTAAAAACTTTTTGTGCAGTGCGAATCCGAGACGAAGAAAATTCCATCTTCACTATAATTGTTTAAAAATATATAGCACCGCGAGCCAGAGCGTGGAGTTCTCTTCGTTAAATTTCGTTCTCGGTAGTTTCGATCTTAAATCATGTTTTACTGCACAGGAGAGCGGAGAGCGGCGTAGATACGTGTAACCATGGATATAGAGAAAAGGGAAAAGCGAGAGGCTGGCGCAGATCGCATAAATAATAATTTGGGGTTGGCGCAAAAGCCGTTCACGGTCGACCGGGCACGAGTCGCGTTTCTGGTTCTGGTAGCCAAAGGGAGAGATTTTCGATTGTGATCGATAAATTTTCCATAGCGGCCAGAGACAGGATATTGGCGCGGGTTAAGGTTGCCGGTGGCCGTTTCTGGCAAGCGTTGTACAGAGAATTTTCAGCTCGCGGTTCACGGTATATGCTTTCCACCTCGGGGAAATATACAGCGAGAGGGGGTGGCCGAGAGGACTCCCGAGGCAGGCGGGGAGGTCTGCACTCTGCCCTATACCGTTGCCTCACGGTAGATAACGTGATTTACGCCTGGCGTGTAATTAATGGCCTGCGAGCCGGCCCCAGCCGTCCTCAACATCGGCTCCGCTATCACTGTACCTTACAGAAGGAGAGAGAAAGAGAGCCCGTAAGCGTTTTAAAAAAAACAATCGGAAATCGACGACTGACTCTATCTCGTTTCCACACTAGCGAGGAAATGCGAACTCGGCAACGAAGGACAACGGCCACTTTACGCCCGGTTCCGTCCCAGTATCGCGGGACTCTCGACCGTCCTGACAAATTGTTCTGTCCATGAGGAAGAAGAGCCGCTCTATTTTTATTTTTTTGCCCCCTTTTTTTCACTCCACTCCTTGCGTGTCGTTATTCTACCGATTGCTCTTAAGGGCATCGGGAAAGCTACTTTCGTATTTGTGAAACTCGAGGAAGGAAGCTGTTTTAAATGTATTTTTTTTCTTGGGAATTATTTTCTGCGGTGAATTTCGCCTCAGCAGACATCTATTTTTTTGTTGCTTTTTACAATATTGTTTTTTATTTGAATTCCAGTTCTTGGCTGATAGTAATCGGTTCTGTCGATTACTCTTAACAGCTTCCGGTAAACGACTAAGCTGTTATGTTTCGAATAAATAATAAATACTTTCGAATAAAGCTGCACGGAGAAAAAAAAAATTGTTGGGACAACAAGAATTTTGATACCACAACTGATTTATCGGGTTAACATAGGGACAACAGAATATTTTGTTGTGGCAGCAAATGTTTTACTGTGGCAACAAATATTTTTGCTGCCACAACAAAAAATTGTTAACGACCTACATTTTGTTAGAGAAACAGAACGATTTTTCTCCGTGTGTATAAAATAAAACAATGTTTCATTTTCCTTACAATTATTTTCGCCAGAAAATTTCGGTTCGACTCGGACGATGTTTTTTCGACAACTTATTTTGTTTTGGAACGCACCTGTACCCGACTTGGAGATATATTGATAAACAAAAATTAGAATATATTTTGTATGTTTATTTTTTACTCACCAGTGATGGATGCTGCGGTGCCGGGCGATATGGCCGAGGGGTTCGCACGTGGGGGTGGCGAGAACGCACCGGCGAGATAGCCGCCTCGATCGGCGAACGCCTGCTTGGCTTTCTCGACGCTCTGTTTGAGCTGCTGGAGCGTGCTACCGCACGCGAGTCCGCGATAAGGCCAGTTCTCCTGCTTGACACCGGTCGCGGTCACGACCGATCCGGCGGTCGAGCCACCTGAGCCAACGCCAGCGCCGCTGCCACCGGAAGAGGCTCCCTTCAAGTCGAGCGCGCCCGTGTACGAACAGCTAGCGCTGTCGTACATCACCAAAATCCCCCTGCAAGCACACGAGAAAAAAATAAAATAAACACCCATAAGTCTCAGCTAGTGACAAAAAAAAATAATAAAAAAAATCCCACCGCACGGAAAATTACTTAATAATTATTTTTAAAAAAGTAAATAAAATATGAACAAATAAATAAAACAAAAAAATAAAACACCGCTCCTACGTCATTCGCGGCGCAAGATTAAAGAAGAGTCTCCTCGTTCCTTCCGTCGCTCACCGCATCCACGGTTCAAGCCCTCAATGTTTTTTTAACGTTTTTGTAAATAAAAATCCTATCTACAACAATTCCACGAGAAACACTCGACGACCGACTTGGACCGCGGGGCTTCCGGTATCGTCGAGAACGTTCGGCAGCGCTCGAGAGTTTCTATAGAACTCCAAGCTCGCACCAGCAGGTTTTCGGAGCGCGCGATCGCACATAGTCCACTGTCCGGAGCGATCGCTTTCCCGAGATTGAACGCGATTCCGTCGACGCACGCGAAATTTCCCGGCGACGCGCCTCTCCTCCGTGGTCCGTCGTGGCGACCCGGGTCGGCTGAGCGAGAGCACGAAGACGCAGGAGAGGCCGAAGAAGAAGAAGGTACCAAACACGTAGCGCACAGGCAGCCAGGCAGGTTGTCTCTCGCGCAACTGAGGCTGCCGCCGCGCGGTCAGCAAATTGTCTGCTTCCGGGCCTCATTACATCACTCTGTTACTCTGTTAACGCTCGCCGGAAACCCCTCTGCGCCTACCTCTCGTCTAAGCTCCCGCGGGCTCGCTGTCTCTCTGTACCGTCGACACACACAGTCCGCTGCGCCGCTGCCGAACACACCGCTCCGCACTTCGCGGCCTGCGTGTGTGCAACGTACGTACGTAACGCTTACCGATACACCGGTTAGAATTAAACGTACGTATAGGTACTCGACTCTCCTATGTACACATATAGCTTTTCGTCTCTCGTCGAAGTCGGGTCGCCGAGACACGAGGCACGCACACGATTCAACGATTCCAGCGACGACCGAAACGCACGTCGGGCCCTACATGCGAGCTATGCCGGAACATTCTGCACACGAGATTACGAGAAAATATATGCCGGCCGGAATTAACGGGTTTGCGGGAATCTGGACCTCTAATCGCTTCCTGCTATCGGGTGACCTTGAACATTTTCTGTTTTTCTCATTTTTTTTTTTCGAATCAACTTTTAATTAATTGTCTTGCGACATAGATTAACAATTTTATGTTTGTTTGCCGGAATCGGAGCGTTTGTTATCTTTTTAAGTCTTAAGTAATTGTTTCGCGATATAGATTAAACATTTTTTTTGCTTCGTGGGATCGGAGCGTTTGTTATCATTTTTTTGAACTCTTAATTAATTGTTTTGTGATATTGATTAACAATTATGTGTTTGCTTCGTGGGGTCGGAGCGTTTGTTATTGAATTATCGTGCCGATAACCAAAGACTATTCGATGGATCGTACAGTGAGAAAAGAAATGGTTGGATTAAGCAAATACGTTCAAACGTGTATTTTGTTGGTCCACCAAAGTGTTTGTGTCAATCGACAAATTTTTTATAAATTGAAGAAAATTAATCTTTTAACAAAACAATGCTTTATTTGTGCCAAACAAGTAACAGCCTTGAATGTATGTCAACACGACTTTTGGTTAATCCAACCCATTTTTTTATCAGTGTACGGTTCATGATTGTAAAGAATTACCCGTACAATTTTATATTTTATTTTAGTATTATGCTATATGTTATTTATGTTATTAAATAGTAAGCGCTATGCTGCGGTAAAATGGATATTCCACGATGCAACTATTGCGGAAATTCTTTTTTGATAAAAAAAAATGTTATTGCCGGACAGCTTTTTGATTTTAAGGTCTGTAAAAATTCGTCTTGCGATTCTTCGTGACAATTCTCGCACGCGATTTAATTACCGTTTTTTTTAAATTGTGGATAAAGGATTTGCGGTTAATCGTCGGGTCGACCGACGGTATCGGAAAGAATCAAAGTTCAAACATAACGCGAGCGGGGCGCATGAGGGCGACGGTTAATTAGAGAGTCGGGCAGGCGAAGGTGAGGCCACAGGTGAAAAAAGGGGGCGGAAGTCGTGTGCACGTGGGTGCGTGCGGGTACATCTAGCGTAGTTTTTTTTTTCACCCACACACATGCACAGTAACGAGACGTGTTACGACGCACGGGTTCGTACAGGCTCTACCTCCCTACCGGTAACGCTACTTGACCCTCGCGAACAATGACATTTTTTATGCATGAGAAACGATCAACCCTCGACGCCGCTGGTGCCTTTGACCCTCGAGACTCGTAAACTCGTAAACTCTCGTGCAAACGCGGGGGAAGGGGACACTTATAGGTGTACATAATTCTCGCGTGTCTCGATTGTTGATACAGATCAAAATAACGAAAAAAAAAAAAAAATTAATAAAATTACTCATACGAAATATACACCAATTTCACGGCCGAAAACAATTTCTCCCTGCCTTGCGTGTAAAAAAAAAAATGAAATTTAACAAAATTTCTTTGCGATAAAATAAAATAAAATGTTCCCACACAGCAAAATCAGCCACAAAGTGAAAGATACAAAACGAAATATACAAGGCAAAAAACTTCCTATCGAAAGAGTCTCACCGTCAATGCGGGGTGTCGAGACGTATCCAATCCAGGCCGCGTCCAGGTTGAGATTCACCCTGCCCGAGGGATCACCACAAGCCGCCGACGAGCAAAAGAAAAATCCAACCACTGTTTCCGTTCACTGAATATCAACCCGTATTTTTTTCCTCTTCTTCGAATCTAAACTCGAGACACTCGCGTTAAAAAAAAATCGCCTGACAAAATTCGCAGGTTTAGGGGGGGAAGAAATGTTGATCGAGGGACCAGCCGCGCAGAGGGTATATTCGACGGTGCGAAATTTCTGTGCTGCTGTCGAGGAGGGCGATCCGACGGGGTCGACGACGTAATACGTATATCCCCCGAGGTTGGAGGTTTGCCGTTGAGCGTGCCTCTCGCGCCTGTGGTTTCTCCGTATTCGCCACCCTGCGTTCGGCTTTTGGCTTCGTTGTCGGAAAAGCCCGCGGGGTGAGATGATGATGTTAGCTAGGCGCGCGTGGACCGGCCCCGACGACGGACGCACATTTGGTAGCTCCGCGTTATCAGTCGCGGTCCGACGATTGGCTGTATCGGAGCCTGCGCCCCGTCGACGCCCTGCCGTCGGTTCTCTCAAACTCTCCCCCACGGAACAGCTTTCTCTCGCTCCCTCTGGCCGTCCTCTCTCCGTCCTGGGGATCTTCCTCTCTCGCCCCCGAGCTGGCTCGGGCCGCATGGGTCGGTCTCTCTCGCGTCCCGGTCTCTCTTCAACGACGAGGACCCGTCGACGCGGCTCCTTAGAGGCGGGATCATCCACAAGGGTGGATCTCTCTCCGTTACAGCCGAGCGCTACCGTACTGGGGGGCCGCTCTGATGCTCCGAGGCTGAAACCGACGGGGTTGGCGATCCTCTCGCTCGCTCCGCAAACGAGCCCTTCTCCATTTCTCCACGACGCACGGGCTGCGTCCTATGCCCGACGTTCCTACACCGGGATGTGTGTTGAGCCTGAAATCACACAATGTATCGTATCAGAGCCACGCTTCTAAAAATTCACACTGACAGCTACCCACAGACTCATTACAAGGTTTAACCTGATATGTTGATAAGAATTTAAAAATGTAAAACGTTTTTTTGCGATAATCGGCTAAATCGTATGAAATTAAGACGTACTTGAGAAAATGAGATTATGGTCGTGTAGAGTATGATTAAGGTTTTATTTTCATGCACACTGAAAATGAAATCTATCGATTTTTCACATTTCTTACAGACACCTTTTCCACCGACCGATTATATTAGCTTTGATTGTTCTAATTCAATTGTTGTGTTTATGAGCAATGGTGATACGAAAATAAATAAAATTTGACGGATTTTTTTTTGCTAGATGTCGACAAAATTGTATAAAAATAAGATCGGGAAAGTCATTGCAAAAATGAAATTATTGTCTTATTTTCACACACGCTAAAAATACTTTCATCTATCGGGGGTGTCGACAGGTCGTTGTCGTACCGATGTAGGAAAAATGAAATTTCTTTGCACAAAATTATTCCTTTTACAAAAGTAAATAAATTGAAAATACAATACCGATTAATCGAATTAAGGGATGCGTCGATAGCGATCGGGAACAAGGCGAGGGTACATCGATGGGGATTAAAGTACAACAGCGAAGTCTGTAGTTTGCACGAGGCCACTTGGCATCCGATCGGAAACTTAACGCACGAATGATTCTACGACCGGACAAACATCGGCCATTCCGACAGGAAGTACCGAAGCCCCGAAAGGGAGAATCACTTGGTGATGTCGAAGCACCCGCGCGCCTCGTCGACTCCCGTTCAATCCTACACCCCCCGTCCCCCTCACCGGCCACGCGAGTCTATTGCGAAAACGATAGCGATTTCACACGCTCCATTAACGCCGAACAATGGATTTAATCTACCAAGAGATTAATACAACGTATCCATCTAAATCCAGAAACGAATTTCTGCGAGAAGAGACAACAGTTTGATATTTTGATTTTCGTCTTAATTTTCTTTTCTCAGTCTCGGATGTTTATTGCATAACGTATTCTTTTAAACTTTTTCGGTTTTTTTTTTATTGAATAGACAAAAGGGACGATTTAGCGTGAATTAAATGGATTAAATCTACTAAGATATTAATACAACGTGTCCATCTAAATCCTAAAAAGCATTTTTACGAGAAGAGATAATAATTTAATATTTTGATTTTCATCTTAATTTTTATTTCCACGGACTCGAACGTTTATTGCATAACGTATCTATTTTTAAAATTTTTTCGGGTTTTGATTGAAGAGACAAAAGGCCGATTTAGCATGAGTTAAATGAATTCAAACAAGCCTGCGAGAATATAGTGGTCCCGAGCGCGCGGTATGCCTCGCGTTCAGAATATTCAAGAATGCCAATGAATCAAGAATGAGGAAGGGAGGATTTGTGAAACGAGCACTCGGCACAGGATAGAGTTGAAAAAAAAACACCCCGTGGGACAGGGAGATTCGAGCCAAGTGGCCAACAAACGCAATCACTGCTTGTCACGAACGGAACGGCGCTCAACAGGTTACCGTTACGTTATGAGAGTTTATTTCGCGTGCCGCTACGACGAGTCTATTCGGGTGACACATTTCTACCCCCTTCCCCCCTCCTTTCCCTCAAACCCCTTGGGAATGAGATACAGAGCGAGCGAAGAGGCACTTGGCACCACCAAGACGGGCCACTTACTCTTCGAGAAATATCGAATTCAGAATGTGTTATTCGCGTTGAATTACCCTACGAGCAAAAAAAAAATTACCCATTGATCCCACTGATAGGAATCTCGAATATATATTTTAGAAGTTTCGTTATGATTTTTTAAATACATATCCGTGTAGCCAAAGTTTTGAGCCTGGATAATGCAAAATTGCAGACTTGAAGAAAAATGTATCTACATAAGAAATTTCTCAATTAAAATGAATTTATCATATTTTAATGCATAGCTCCAATGGTCTGGTAGAACAAATTCAGGTAAATTTCATTGAATCTGATTAGATGAAATGCACTTTATCCAAATTGGTTCTATCAGGCCATTGGGCAGGCATCAAAATGTGGCAAATTCCTTTTAATTGAGCAAATACATTCTGTAGGTAAATTTTACTTCAAGCCTTCGATTCTGCATTATGCAGGCTCGAAACTTTGGCCACACGGATATGTATTAAAACATCACAAGCGAAGGTCATATGTTAGAGACTCCTATCAGTGGAACCAATGGGTGATTCATTTTCTCGTAGGGTAATCGAGTACGTTTGAATTCCAAAAAATAGAGAACCTTGGTGAGACGAAGGGGATAAAAGTTCCATTGGAGCAAAAAAAATGTGCGAAGCTAGCGCGGCAGAAACGAATCGACGTCCTCGATTCCATATTGACGTGGCGTGATTTAATTTGTTACAATTAGAGCACGTGGGCCACGCTGCAGGGGCGATATGAAGGGGGCAGGAGGAGGCGGTATAGTGTAAAGCCTTTACCACTGCGAACAGAATCGGCAGAGTAGTCCGCATGCAGCAGCCGTACCGCGCCCTGCTATTAATATCAGTTAACGAGCCGATATGATCGCTCGATTCGCTCGACGGTTCCCGGTCGGCGGCTGCTGCAACCGAGTTTCCACCTCGGGCCTGGCCAGGGCCTAGCTGCCGGCCACCCGCCGAAACCACCCTCGCGAGACTTCAACCCCATCGATCGTTCACGTTCGGCTGAGTCACCGTTGCAACTCGAATTCATCGCTCCGTATATCGGGGGCCCCTTATCTATCAGTGTAAATCAACGAATCATCAAGCATTTTCACACCCACTCACTAAACCGGTGTGAACACACCGACGGAAAATCTGAAACAGAAAAAAGATAACGTAATGAGACACATCTGCCGTATTGAATAATAAATTAATAACGTAATCTCTATTCATATAATTATAAATAATTATTGATTAAACTATATTATATTCTCGTCGACTATATTCGTTTGATTAAAGTATAAAATTCAAAAAGGTCGGATTTACGCAGAAGGGTAAAATAGTTAAATGTGACGAGTCAATTTCGTCTTTTCCACAAGGGCCACGAGAGACTAGCGAGAGGCTATAGATAAAACGCCGATATAATTTGCAAATTTACACCGGCCCATATCGGGTTATCGCGAAACTATCGCCGCGTGTTACGTGGGGAGGGGGAGGCAAGCTGTGTGTCGTGGCTCTCTATATATTTCGTCGGTGAACGAGGGCGAGGGTGACAAAGGGGATCTGCGAGTGGAAAACGAGCGTGCCACGGCTCCACGATTTCCATAAGCATTCATATATGCACGTTTCGGCGCATTATACTTGCATACCGAACAGCACGTTGCGCTATGCTCGCAGGCGAACATAGTCGGTGGTGGAGTACGAGAGAGGGCTCTCCTCGGGGAGAGAGCGAGAGCCAGGATTTGTTCGGCCGGACGGGTATCGTTGCCGCAGCATTTGGGGAGTCCTCCCTTGGCTAGTAGGCAGCCCCAGTAGGTACAGCTGGAAAGGCTCACGAGCTCGAGGCACGCGAGAAACTCGATTGACTTGTAGATGAGGCAAGCGTCGATACCGACTCTAGCCGCCCACAACGGGTTACAAACACACCAACTACATCAACCTCCCCCGCCTATCCGCTTATATTCCTCGTCCAAACAGTCTCGACTTGTGCCACGGGGCACAATTGTACCCGACGTACTCGGTCACCCACTATGAGGACTATTAAAATCCTCCTTAACTAGGCTTGAGTCAACTTTGCTTCGGCATTGCTTATTTAACACATTTATCCTATCATTATCTGTCCGCTGCAAAGTGTAATTTCTAGAAACAATTATTGACAATTAAAATGGAAATAACTTTGACGATTTGCGGTCAGCGGAAAAAAATATGTCGTAAGATAAAGCGAGCCTGGCCATTTTTTTCCGATCATCGAAGTACTCCGAATATTCTGGACCCCATAGTTTCATCATTTTTTTCCTGAAGACGAATTCAATGGTACTTTCAGTGCAAAGTGAAGCGGGACATTTTTTATAATTTTTTGAAATTTTTCTGAAATTTTGCACAGGTTTGTGGAATGAAAAATAAAAAGTAAAATCCACTCGCAGAAATTAAAAAACCTGTACAGTTTCGTTGTCGCGAGATATATCGAGACTTTCTGTGGCGCTCTCATTCGCCCCTCAACAAGAATACGAGCGAGCGGTACCGTATAGATTGCTCTTCTGGTTGCTGCAACAAGGGCCGAGAGGGACGGAGTGCGGCTTATCTAGTTAATTAATCTCGGCCGCCGGCGGTAACCGAGTGGCGAGCTACGGGGTGGCAAAGTACCCGGGTCCTGGCATCATCTCGCCAGCCAACCGGCAACGAGCTCCTCCAGCGACTGGTCCTCACTTTCATATCACGAAGACTGACTGAATCGCTTTCACGACACTCCCACGTACTCGTTCCGAAGATCCTGCAATAAACAAAGAAACCAATTAATATGTATTATTATCTGCCTTATTCTCCAAGGGCGGAAAAATCCACCCTAGTCATCTATTCCTAAAAAAAAAAAAACTAAAAAAAATATAAGCACCTTCAACATAAAAAATTGGCCACAGTTGGATAAAAACCAGAATCCCTTTGACTATGACCTCGAAATCCATCTGGCGTTAAAAAAACCACCCCTATAGCCAGGGTAATGGAAATTTCCAACTGTCGGTAAGCTAGCCGACCTATCGTTCTCTCGTCCACCCTGTCTAGTATCCTTCGAGGGCTCCGGCGATAAAACTACCCTCCAGTCCAGGCGTCCATCGATTTTCAGCTCCCCCATTGATTGTACCGACCGAGCGAAATGTCTTTCTGGGTGAATCATTCTTCCTCCAAGGGATGACGCACCTCCGGCGCGGATGCTCACGTGTCCACGTACACGTAATATTACGCGCCCCCTACGATTCCGCGAGTACGACGAGTGTCTCTCCTCACTGCTGCTGCTGGTTCACCGTATTGATTATACGCTCACGGCGTTGTCGGCGTCGTCCTCGTCTGTCGACGACGAGAGGGGCCTCGTCGTTTGGCGTCGTTCGCAATCGGGTCGTGTCACCTCGTCGTGTTATCTCAAAGTCTTCGTTCGTCCTCGCACCCCGTACGGTCTATACTTCCCTCGATTTTCTGTTGAAGAAGGCGTTTTCATAAAAAAAAAAAAAAAGAACAAAAAAAAAAGAAGAAGCAAAAAAAAAGGAAACGGCGTTTGACCGTCAGGGGTGGTTCGTCAGTGCTCGTAACAGTGAGGGTGGTTACTCGGCGTCGTGGCGGTGACGGGGGCAGTCGTGTGCCGTGGGAGGACTAAGCGCGACCACCCTGAGG
>JAPYZC010003593.1:0-11710 GCA_030522665.1 Ichneumoninae sp. A BG-2022a | reverse complement strand
ATCACCGCCCCTTTAAACACAGACGAAATTCTGTAAGAATTTGGGCCGCGGTGGGGTCAATTATAACGGGTAGTGGGGTCATTTGTAACATCCTCCTGCATCAACGAAATCCTTCGCCGACCGCTATTAAGAAATAGAAAGGGAGTGCATTAGCACAGAACATTTGTAATTTAAAGTTAAAATTTTTTTAAAATTATTTGCCGGCTAAGCCGTTGTAGCCGGCTAAGCCATTTTAGCCGGCCTAACTATACAGCGCTACTATAAATGTTATAGTCTACAATTGGTTGGTTGTAAATTATACGTGTATAAATTATCGCTGATTGCTTAGAATGTAAGAATAAAATAAATAAAAGATATTGGGATTGGTATTGGTATTGGAAGAAATTAATTATTGCTGGTACAATTGACCCGGATCGACTATTGCAATCGACTTCACACCGTATTATTAGCAAAGTTACTGTGGCATCGGTTAATAACAATCTGAAACGGGTCGTCTCAGCGATCAAAATGTTACGCAAAAATGTACCTTTCAACTCCTTATGCTTGTTTGCACTAATATTTTGTATCACATTTGGTTTCGGCGAATTGGTATTTTTGAAAACTATGATGCAATCAGCTATTAGGTGATTCCATGGCCATGAGGTGATGTCTATAATGTTGCTCACTTCATATCCGATGCGTCCGATCATGCGCTGCGTTGCGCGTCCGATTGTTACAATTGACCCGTGTTACTTTTGTCCCCGGTCTCCCCTACAGACTTACGAGTCGATGACACAGTGCGCAAGGTATACTTACACGTCTCGGCAAAATCGGAGCTTACGTTATGAGCGATCATTTTTTTTCTTATTTTTACTAACTCACATGGCTTTCAGTGAAAATAAAAATAACATGCTTTGATCTTATGCTGCTCTTTGCGGACTGAGAGACGCAAATTTACGGGTTTGCGACAGGTTGTTATTATCTTTTACTGCGCAATTAAATCGACCAATGATTTGAAAGGGCTATTGCAAAATGCGTTAATGTTTTTTTCGTCTGTTTATCGACAAATGCATATGCATGACTCGACAAAGTGGCAGCTCGCCATTTGATAAGCAATTTACTTATTTTTCTGAAATAGTCATAATTGATCGGCTTTGATGATAAATGACATCCTCACACCTTGTTCCCCGGGTGTCGCAAGTTGCAGGTGAATGTACGAGTCTCCGACACCGCGGAATGATCGTTGACTTTTTATTTGTCGCGAAATCGACAAATCATTCGTAATAACTGTTACAGTCGCCGATAATATTTTCATTTATTGCAACGAACCTTAATGAAAACATTTATCTCGTAAATGCCGTCGAGCGTCGTTTTCCCGTCGATAACTGGGCCTCATTTCGCTGTATTTTATGAACACACCGTAAACCTTGTCCAATGTGTTTCATTGGCCCGTTTCTCACAGTGTTTGCTCTCCCCCGTGCGGAGCGGACAAGTTGATTAATTGGCTTAGAATCTCATGGAAAGCTAATCACAGCGTGCTCCTATTCAATCACAGTTTATCAACGGTAAAATCTCTCGCTCCGCTCCGAGTGCGTGTACCGAAGATATTAATCGATTCGTACCGCTCGCTCCTAGAGCTTTCCGGTTCATTTATTATAAAGTATTAATAGCAGCTTCGGCTACGACACGAGAAGCATTAACCCGAAGAACCAAAAAAAAATAATAAAAAATAAAAACATAATCGTATATTATCAGTAGCAGCTGTAATCGGCGACTGGTTAACGGCGACCAGTGAGTGTCGAACGATAAGGACGTTTCTGCAGTCGAAAACATATTTGGAGTGGGCGAAACGCCTCGTGTTAGCTACATATATATAACCCACGCGTAGACTCCGCCGGAGCGAGATATATTATTTGTCCCAGCGTGGCGCACGGTCGCCTACAATTTTATCAGCGTTGCTTGTAATTCCGCATCACGAGGCGAATTAAGAGGCGCGAACGCTCGTCTGCGACTGACGAAACTTATCAGGATACGTGGGCGTAATTTGTACGGCGGACGGAGCTCTCTCTCCCGGTGACTCTATTCCCGTTTTCCAAACCAATCGGTGCTCGGCAGGCACGTTTTCATCGTTGAAATTATCGGGAGGAACGGATGCGCGCGGTCCGGTGTGCGCAAGAGATCAGAGGATCGTTTAAGCCCACGTTAATCCGCTCGGCTAGCTGTTGCTCCGTTCGCGCCGCAGCGTGCGAGCTCTCGCGCCCGTACGTGTCCACATGTTAATTCCACCGAGCGAGGCACGGGAGGCGACCCGCTTATTGCCCGGTTTGCCTAGGTGTGACCGCAACTAGAAAGTTTCACGGTACATAGCGATTGCCGGGAGGGGAAGGAGGGTACAGTGTCAGCCGTAATTGTTCCCGGGGACCAATAATTAACGGCCGTAAAACCGATTAGATACGAGGAGGACAAGAGTATCCTATCGGCAGGTTGAAACGAGGAAGTACCGTGGCGCATACATTCGCGCCGGTTATAGCACATGCGCTGCCTTACTCCGCTCACTTATTTATTCCGCTTGCATTAGACCGCAGAACTTTCTACTTTAGTATATAATATCCAGGAACATCGACGCTCACGATGTATGGATAAATTAACACCGGATAATATCGACGATGTCGTATTGTGCATGTAACGTCAATGATTATCGAGAGGCCGCGCGAGAAAATCGAACGTGAGCGCTCTCGATAATCGTTTTCTACCATAGATAATCTATTCAATCGGCACAATCCGAGCGATTGAATCTATTACATGCGGCCCGCGATAAACCACGAGAAACCTCTCAGACATCGTACATATTTTCCGAGGCGCGCATGCTCGACACCCCTGGAGAAAATTAATGAACGTTCGAGATTCTCGTGTTGCTACTTTGCTCGGCTAAACTGCTCTCTCGAGTACCACTTGATCGAGACGGAGTGCAGCACTCGCACTCGAGACAATTTCTCAGACCCGCCGTCGCTCGATCTTTGCCGTGAGACCACCCCGAGAAGGGATGCGCGTACTCGAGGATTGACGAGAAAGAAGAATTAGCATTTTTTTTTTGCTCGGTCAGACATGTGTACAGGAAACGGAGACCCTCGAAGCCTCGTCGTTGAGGACGACTGAGATTTTCCTGATCCGTGCCGCAGCGAAATTTTGGCGCTGACCCCTGCAGTTCTCGTCGATGCGACGAGAGGCTTCGGATCTCTCGAGAAAGGCGAATAATGGATTCCCGTTGCAGACTCTCCGATGGACCACTCACTCGGAACACGAGCCACGTCGAGTAAGTGGAAGCGGAGTAAAGACCGAGAGCGTATAGTTTACCAAATACATAATGGGCGTCACGGGTGAGTCCGTCCGCTGGCCTCCATTAATGCCCGGTCCGTTTCCCTGCAGCTCTATTCAGATCTTGAGAGAGAATGAAAGGGAGGAGGAAAGAGGATAGGAACCGAGTTGGGTGGAAGTTACAGAGGACTCAAGACGCGGAGGACCGGTGGAAGCAACAGCCGCGCGATGCAGAGGAGCGAAACGACGACCCGCGGGGAGGCTGACAGTAGGGTGAAACGATGGCGCGGCGAGGTCGACGCTAAGTACCGGATTACGTCACCTCGCAGAGGCGATCCTGTCTTCGGCGAGAGAAGTGGCCTCTGGCTCACGCTGCTCTCCCGGACTCCCGCGGCGCGAGTTCCACGCTGAAAAACGTTATACCGTCGGTTCGGTTTTTGTTCCCGCTGTATGCCGAGATCTCCGGTTCTCCTTCTGCGCTGGCACCGCCCGAAGCGAGGAACACAAACCGAGAGTGTCGCGTTCGCGGATGAGAAAAAAAACGCCGAAGGTTTCGCACTGCTCGGACGATGTCGCGCGGAGATAAAGGTGTGCTATTGGTCTCGCTGGTTTCTCGCACGAATTCCCGGCCGGGTGCGGAACAAGCTCCTCCTCGTCCCAGGGGTCTTGGATCGAGGAAATCTGGCGTTGCTGAAGCGAGCCAAGCGAGCCGGGCGAGAGTACGCGGAGGGAGCGGTGGAACATCCACCGGGCAGAGTTACGACATCCGGCTGTCCGCGACAGTCGAGATAAGGAGATTCGATCCGCAGCCTCATGAATTTCCGTCAGTCAGTATCTATCATCGTCATCGAGTCACGAAGCTTCTGGTTGTACGCGGGCGTTAACGGATCTCGTCGCTTCGCGTTCCACGGATCTGCCGCGGTAACGTGTAATGCTTGGCATACAAGACTACTAATAATACCGGGATATATAACGAGCGTTAGATTCGTGCTACCAGCCAGAGCCGTTTCAACATCCCACGCCCTCCTGTTGCCGGCTACTAAGCACCACTCCGATCGTACACATGCGTGAGCGAGCCCTATAAACATTCGCCCAACTGGTTTACGATATAGTATATCGTATCGCGGAACACTCGATGAATGACTTCCTATAAACGGCAACAGCTCGACGGACATGTCGAGATATTCGATTAATTTACATACACACTTCTCCGCCTGTATCCACTCGATCCGATAATTTCATAATGTATCGAACTAACAGCTTCTATAGTTGCGAGACTCGACGAAACGCGGCAAACGGAATCTCATTATTTGGTCACTCCGATGATTCATTTTCAACTTTAATTTTGATCGTCTGCTTGGAGTTTTGAAAAAACATTAATAAAAAAAACCTCAACACTTTAATTCCCAAGGTGACATATTTACCACCTTGGTGATAAATGTATTTCTGCAAATATGTACTTCAATTTTTATCGTCTACTTGGAACTTTGAGAAAATAAAATAAAAAATCCTATATCCTTTAATTGCCAAGGAGTGTCGAGATAACATGATTGTTAGCCAAGCATTGATCATCCATTTTTTATTGGAGTTGTGAATTATCGGAAAACAAATTCATGTGTCGAAGGTAAGATTGAAAACACACTTAGCGCAATATTTCGTTGATGCTTGAAACAAGTCGTTGGTACACTGCGAAAAATAAATGATTGGATTAACGAAGGCGCGATGACGTGTGTTCAAAAGCGTTATTTGGTTGGTACACAGTAAAAAAAGTTTGTAATTTTTACAATAACTTATTGTCCACAAACATCCACAATGTTTTATTTATTAATTTTCTAGTTTTACAAAAAAAAGTACAAACTAAAATTGTCAATGCCACGAAAAATAAAAGGACAGGTTCGTATATACAAATAAATGACATACGAGTCTGCCATTTGGTTAACAAAATTATTTTTACGAAATTTCGCATTCCGATTTTATGAAGTAATTTTTTACTGTGTACAACAAAGATTTGTTTAAATCGAAATATTTTGAAAATACTGAAGGGAATAATCGTTGTACAAAAAATGCTTTAGTTCTACGAACAAAATAACAGCTTTGAACGTATGTGTCACCGCGACTTTTGGTTAATCCAACAATTTTTTTTCTCAGTGTATCCATTGGTTCATCTACATTTCTTCCCACTATTACTGTCAAATGGATTTCCGCTATTGATTAAAAATAAAATGTTGTCAGAAGTCGTTAATAATATGAGTCTGCCATGAAGGTTTTAGTCAGGTGACTATTTTATTCACTTCACATTATTAATGTATTATTTGACGAAATTCTCTTGTTTAGTTTATCGGGAAGGCATTTAAACTTCACGGTATAGAATGAATTTCCCCAATTGATTAAAAATAAAATGTTGTCAGCAATGCAACGAAGCCGTAAATAATATGAGTCTGTCAGGAAGGTTTTGGCAGGTGACAATTTTCTTCTTCGACGGCTCGCAATTCATCTTATCAATGTATAATTCGACGGAATTTTCTTGTTTAATTTATCCGGAAGGCATTCAAGCTTTACAGTATGGAATAGATTTCCCCAATTGATTAAAAATAATATATCGCCAGGAATGCAATGAAGTCGTTAATAATACAAGACTGCCATGAAGGTTTTAGTCAGGTGACTATTTTATTCTTGGATAGCTTGCACTTCACCTTATCAATGTGTTATTCGACGGAATCCTCTTGTTTAGTATATCCGGAAGGCATTTAAATTTTAGGCTATAGAATAAATTTGGAGAATGCAGTCTTCCAAATTCTCACGATATATGGAAACACTCTGCTACGCTGACTCTAACGTCTTGCGTTCGTGATCTGGAAGCTCTCGTATCCCTACGATATATATCTATAAGGATACCCAGCCTATACGACGTCTGGGAAGCTTCAGCAGGAAACCAGAAACCGGTCCGTCGGGACTGATCCGTTATTACGTTAAGTGGCTGTCACAAATTTGACCTTAATTGCGCTAGTGATGAATGGCGCACGAGTTACGGACAGGCATCAGGCAAGTCTGTGAGATAGCACGCTGGGGTGGTGTTTTGACTCGCTGTCGGCTGTCAGAGCCAAGCGGCTCTGGCTTCTCCTGCACACTCCTGCCGGCGTCACGAAGACGCCACTCGCAGTTACCGATTTTACATAAGGGAGTCGTTGAACGCGAGCGGAAACGCGACCGACATGGCCTTCGGACTTTCCACTGATTCTCGAATTTTCAAACACGTACGACCTAAAGAAGCGTGGCGAAAGTGAGACATTTATAAATGATTTCCGAGTGTCGCTCGCTCACAGACCCTTTTTTTGGTCTTGTTTTTATTTATTTATTTCTAACTGTGAAGTGTGACAAATCAAATCTTCGTAATTCAACATCATGTATCAAAAAACATTACAGTTAATCTCCGTATCAAGTCGATCTGCATGTCTAGTTTTTACTTATTTATTTCCAACTTTCCAGAATAAGGAGATGTGTGACAAATAAAATATTCATGATTTAATGTCATGCATTAAAATTCATTACAGCTAATCTGGATATCAATCAGACATTTCACGTGAAAAAATAAAATAAATAACTGAGACCATATTAATTGAATGCAGCCTCTCGAACGAGATCCGATAAATATTGCAGAGTATTTCTTATAATGGAGAGACAGGATAATACCATAGAAAATTCGATTAGCCCCGACGTTCGTCGAGAGTCTAGGATTAGCTCGCGGTCCGATCGTAGCCGCAAACGTTCCGTGTCTCTCCTTCTCTTGGCGAGGCGGACAAATTCTGTTTTCGCGTTATTGCCTCCACGCCCAATAAAGTACAGAGTCCGACTAAAGCGGCAAAGAGAAGTTGAGCGCGCGTGTTAAGGGGGCACCGGCTGCTCACGTACGTTCGGTCGAGTAGACCGAGCGGCGTGATATCAGGCGGACAGTTCGCTTCTTAACGGCCCGGTACACGGCGAGGAAGAAAGAAGCACGGATAGAGGTATAGAACACACGAGAGAGTTGAAATTAAGTTGAGCGAACCGCGAGAGAGTAAGTGCGCTCGTGGTAGACACACGCGAGAGATCAAAGGTGCCGCGCGTGAGTGACGGAAGCCAGCTGGCGGAAGATGTTCACGAGTAGAACGTGATAGCCCGTGTGTGTGTGTGTACATACATATGCGCATACATATATAAAATATGTATATGTGTCTCGGCCACCAGATTTATCCTACTCTCTCGTACAAGTACACCGAGCCCTCGTACAGAAATGGAAATTCCCTCGGCACTCGTGCACTCCCGTCGCTGACGTTCCAGAAAATGGTTTCACGCCCCATCACATTCGTCATGCCCAGCTTGCGTATTTTATCTCCCTCCGTCCGATCCGCTGTACTTCCTGGATCTAATGCGACAGAGCTCCCGCTTCGGTGGCTCGACAAAAACACCATGTAATTTTTGGAGTAATCGTTTTTGAAAAAGTGTTTAAAAAGGGAGGAGAGCACAACCGAGATTTGAACCGAAAATTCGAATCTGATTGGGACACTCGATCGCGGCGGTGTGCGGTAGACAATAAATAGTGTACCGTACAGCAGACGAGAGATCACGTATGAACCTCCACAGACTTTTCTGACTCCGTCGATTTTTGGGCACATTTACATCTTTATCACTCACAACTCTACCAGAAAATATTTCTGCCCAAACAACTCTACTAGAAATCATCTCTACCATATTACAACTCTATCGTATTAGAACTCTACCAAAATCTCTACCAGGAAGGAAAAAATACTCTACCGGAATCAAAATAAAACTCTGCCGAACTTGAAATAAAACTCTACACCCCAGAAAAAAATTATTTGACGGCCACCGTTTATTAAGATTAAGTAAAATATTTATTTGATTTACATAAATATTTATTTCATTTAAGTAACTATTTACTTAATAAAAATAAATATTTATTTAAATCAAATAAATATTTTACTTAATCTTAATAAACGGTGGCCGTCAAATAAATTTTTTTCTGGGTGTACTGGACTTGAAATAAAACTGTACCGAAATACAAGGTTAGACGGTAGCCTTGTATTCCGGTAGAGTTTTATTTGGATTCTGGTAGTTTTTTTTACTTCCTAGTAGAGATTTTGGTAGAATTATAATATGGTAGAAATGATTTCTGGTAGAGTTGTGAGTCGTAGAGATGTAAATGTGTCGATTTTTGGAGCAATCGGTTTTGAAAAAGTATTTAAAAAAAGAGGAGAGGGCAACCGAGAATTGCACCGAAAATTCGAATCCGATTGGAACACTCGATGGACGGCGGTGTGCGATAGAAAACACATAGAACAGGCGAGAGACCAGGAGTGTGAACCTCCTCAGACTTTTCTTCCTCCGTCGTTCGAGTCCAAGGGGTGGAGACCTCATTGACGCCGTGCCGGTGTCGACCGCACAAACCCTTCGCGACCGACAAAAGATTGTTGCGGGGAAAAATGATTTGCGCCGGGGGAGCAATTGCGACTGTCAGCATTGTCGAGGCTTCCACTTCGTTCCTCGTCTGTTAACAGCCCCGCGCTGTTGTGTTCGACCGAAAGCCACGTGCGGAAATGACGTCTTTAAGAACATCTCGGAAACGCATTTGGTGCCTTTCATCCGTAGTTCCGCCGACGTATTTCACAGCGTGTCCAACAGCCGTTTCGTATTTACACGGCCAGTGTTGGGATACCATGTTGGAAAATTGTGTCCCAATCCAATACGATATTGGAGAATCCAGCTATTACCTGCGGTCTATAACAGCGACCGGTTATTTCGGTAAAAGCCGTTTGTCCGACTTCGTGCCGCACTCGAATCAACCCAAAGTCATTTTCGACGAGGGGGAGTGAGAGAAAAAAAACATTCCCACGAAATATGGAGGAAACGTTGGGTTCCGAGCGCCGAGTCAACGCGGAATCGGCGATGAATATACGGGCGCGTCGAAGCCACTGACCACACGACGAAGTGCGCTTATAGATGCTTGTTTAGGATTAAAACAGACGCGGGGCACGGATAGTCGGAGAGTGGAAAAAAAAGAGGAAGGACCACGTGTGCCAGGGCGACCGAGACCGGCATGAGATACATAATGCAGGAGGCATTGTACGCCGCGCCTTTCTTGCATACAATACACCTTTCCGATGCATTCTATTGTTATCTTTCGAAATAAACTTAGTCCGGGGATAGCCGGGCGAACGCCAGTCAACTTCTTCGGGCAGTGTATTATCTTCGGCATACCATAATACATATTATATGTACGGTAAGTGCACTCCCAACACGTTTATACGAGGAAGCGAGCATGCGAGGCGGTTCGGCCTGACTCTTGTGTAGTCTTCTCGATCGTGAAGACCTCCTGCGAGAAGATGTGATGACTGTGTTCAACCACCCGTCCACGATGGAGAAAAAAAAAAGAAAAGAAAGCGCGTAGCTTGGCACGTAGCTGTCACGTTTACCATGTAAATTAAACCTTTGGGGCCGTTCGGTATCCGAATATAGACGTGCGGAGGAGAGGGCCGTAAAACGCTTGACGACGACCTAATAGACCGGGAATACCGTGTGATCTCGGCACGAGCATTTTGGTAAAACCGAGCGCTGTCTCGAGTCTCCTGCGTTTTATAATTTATTTATTCATAGAATTTTAATGGGATAAAAAGTGGATTAGGCTCCGATAAGAAGACCCGCGTCATTCGAGTAGTTTCGGACGTATATTATTCTTTCGTTCTCGTAGGTTAGATAGTAAATTTTGTGTCCGATGACGTGGGCTCGGAGGGCTGCTGGGAGAGACCCGAGGAACCTACTAGACACCGGGCGGACCGCGGAGGACATAGGAAGATGTAACGCGACACTCTCTCTCTCAGGACCTCGGGGCAGCCGCGACGCGGCTTGAACGCCGGCGTCGGCTCCTCCTGCTCGTGTACTTTATGACTGGTGGCAAGTCGTAGGTATAAACACGTCCGTAAGGATATACGGAGTTCCGTGCTCTTGGCGGTTCGGCTACGACCCGAGCTTATAACGTAATTCCTCCGATGGCGGGACGGCTCTTTGTACGGACCACGAGGATGAGGTCCAGCCAGGGATTATCCGCGGCGATATAGAGGAAAGCGATGTTCCCTCCTGTACAGCGCGCCCACCGACGATCAACCCAGCACGAGAGCATTCCTGACCTCGGTCTGTTACTCCCAAGATTGATGGCCCTTCTCAGGAAGAACTCGGTAGTTGCCTGCGCGCTTACATCTTCCCCCCCCCCCCGGTTCTGTGCTACACGCTGCCGAACGATAAATCGGTGCACTCGAGTGCATGAGTTCCGGGAACACTGTGCTGGAAAAGATTTTTCTTTTTTTTTTTTGCCGTTCGCACCGAATTTTGAATTTTCGATGATCGAATGAATAAAATGCACCGCTATATTTGCCTCATTCCTCATTTTCGATGTCTATTGAATTTTTCTGCCTCATTGAGGAAGCTATATTTTCGTGAAACAAACAATTTTCGAGATTTTAATGTCAGCGTACTAAAAATGGTCGAAAACGTCGAGAATTGTGATTTTTAGCTGGCGTCCGGATGTATGTGTATGTGTGCGTGTGTGTGTGTATGTGTGTGACAGCGAGCATCGCTTAGAACGACTATAACTCGGAAACGGCTTGATATAGCGGGTTTAAATTTTGTACACTTGTAGAGTGGTCGCGTCTCTTCCTTCGATGTAATTTTCATGAACATTGAGGCCCGTTTCGAAATTTTACGCGAATTTGAAATTTTTGAAAATAGTCTGTGGTAGCTCTAACTTTCGCAATTTTTGAGCTATCGTCATAAAACTGTATACGAATATAGTATTTTTATCAAAGACCTTTGGTATTGAATTTGGCCGAAAACTATCGAAGGGATCAAATTTCATGGAATTTTGATTATTTTCTAAAATTACCAAAAGCCGTTTAATTTGAGTAAACATGGAGGTATCGAGCTTAAATTTGGCTTGGGAATGGACTAACACGATACAACGTTTCGTATTAAATTTGGTAAAAATTGATCCAATCGTTTAAATTTTCTGGGATTTGGAAAATTTTAAATTTTTCTGAAATTAAACTTTTCAAAATCCCACATTCTCAATTGATGTGAATCAAATACCACGCAAAGAGTAAAGTGAGTTATAGTTTCGCCACCACCAAATACCACGCAAAGAGTAAAATGAGTTATAATCAGCGCTGAGGAATAGAATAAAAATTGCCTTAAAACGACGCAATTTGCAAATTTCAGTTTGCGATATCCTATAAAAAATTCTGGGGTAAATTTTGACGCTTTTACTTTTATAAAATGTAGACATTTTCTATGTTACGAAAAAGGTGAAAAGTAATTTGCACATGATTTTTCTATATTTTTTGTTGTGAAAATTGTATTTTAATTATAGCTT
>JAPYZC010003592.1:0-11954 GCA_030522665.1 Ichneumoninae sp. A BG-2022a | reverse complement strand
CAAAAATGTACCTTTCAACTCCTTGTGCTTGTTTGCACTAATATTTTGTATTGTGTTGCCTAGCTGACGCGATCCGCACTGCCGAAAAATCACTTCTGCACTCGTGAATCACATTTGGTCTCGGCGAATTGCCCTGTAAAAATCTCGGTTTGAAAATACATAAACGTATATGAAGTTTTATGCATATACGGTATATAAAATTTCATTGACACGTATGTAAGAATATTACCTTACCGGTATATTAAAAACAATATTATTTGTATAATATTTGAAACAATTACATCATTTTCATATACGGATGTCTTAATTTTCAATGCCATCACCGGTAATTTTAATATACAGGTGTTGCATTTAAGAATAAATTATTAAAATTCAAATGCAATGTATATTAATTCTAATTTCATATACCGAGGTTTTATATTTCATATAACTTTATATATCAACCGTGTTCTAAATTTCATAACATTTTTTACAGTATGGTATTTTTGAAAACTCAGCTATGAGCTGATTGCATGGTCATAAGGTGATGTGTGTAATGTTGCTCACTTCATATCCGATGCGTCCGATAATGAGCAGCGTTGCGCGGCCGCTTGTTACAATTGTCCCGTGTTACTTTTGTCCCCGGTTTCCCCTAAGAAGAATGGTGTCCAAACGAGACGCCGGACGACGCCAATTCCATCCACCGGATCCATAACACTTTCCGCCGTATACACACAGCTCGGGGTATTCACGGAGGAAAGTAGATTCCGCGCTGCGTATAAAATCGCGTGGCGAAGTGAGACGGACGGAGGGTGGAAAAGTGGAAAAGGGAGGTTCGCTCGGTGGGGAAAAAGAGCCATTCCGGCGAAATGCCAGGTATCTAATCCGA
Source organism: Ichneumoninae sp. A BG-2022a (assembly GCA_030522665.1). Classification (NCBI taxonomy): domain Eukaryota; kingdom Metazoa; phylum Arthropoda; class Insecta; order Hymenoptera; family Ichneumonidae; species Ichneumoninae sp. A BG-2022a. The sequence goes on along the minus strand of JAPYZC010003592.1, from coordinate 11,086 downwards.
AGGCATTCAAAGTCGGAGTTGCCCGGTGCTGAGGAGGAGAGTGGTCGAGTTCTCCATCCCGAATGCATCTCCGTCTCGCCCGCTTTCTTTCCGCCAGCCGCCGATGCACTTCGGAGCAGAGCGGAGAGGGAATGCTCCGGAAGATTCCCGTCCGGCATTCAGATCATTTCGTACGAGAAAAAGGGGATTAGGTCTTCGGGCACGTTGAGCGGCGAGCGAAACTTTTGCCTCTCCCTCGCGCGTTCGTGGCATAAAATAGCTCCGTCGGTGTAAAAAGAAACATGCACGAAACTCACCGAGCTCGTCGACGAAGGGAAAGAAGCCCGAGTTCCCACTCGAGAGAATTCCACAAAGATGTGACGAGGCGATAAGGTGGAAAACAGAGATGCTGATTCGATGGAGTGACAGCGCGAGCGAGCAGCGACAGCAGCCGGGAAGTGATCTCCCGGCGTTGTAGCTGCTGGAAAGGGGGGGGGGGGGTGCGGATGCAGGGTAAAGTAGGGGAGACCGGGGCAAAATGGCACAGCGGGGCAAAACGGGACACTGAGGGCGAAACTCAATTTTCCAACAATTTTTGGATGCCCCATTTTGTCCCAACGATACATCCGGATTTTCAAACCCGTCTTGCCCCACGTACCACCATCGCCACCATCCGAAAGCTATTGGAGAATTGGGTTTTGTCTCATTATCCCGTTTTGCCCCGGTGTGTCATTTTGCCCCGCTCTCCCCTAACGCGGATAGCTATGAATCGAGAGGAGATAGAGAGAAGACGCTGAGGCGCGAAAGGGAGAGGCTGAGGGAGGAAGCGAGCGAGATGGGAAGAAAGTGCCTGGAAGATAAGCTCGGAAACGCCGTGAATACAGATGGACCGTGCGATAACACAACTACTCGTTCGTTTCGCGAGGAACCCTCCGGGAGTTGCGCGAGCTCGACGGCTGGTCCGTTCCGACGTCCGTACGACTCGGGATGCGCGCTCGAGACGCAGAGGCGTGGCGAGGAGCGAGGTCGTGCAGACTGTCACTTCTTCGTCCGTCCGTCTGACTGGCTGTCGGGAAAGGAAGCTTTTCGCCTGCGTGACGCGGGCCTTCACTCTGTTCGTCAGATAGGTCGGAAAGCTCGAAGGCTGCAGTCCGCGAGCTGGGTAACGATAAGGAGATTGAACCGCTCGCCGCCGCTCGAGAATACTCGAGTTATTTGAGGTCGCCCTTGCGAACAGTGCTCGCTTCCGGAAAGTTTCGGAGATGTGAGGGGGATCGGAAACAATTCTGGATGGTACACAAATCTGAAAAAATCGAGCGTATTAATGGCGCTGAAAAGATTAATTTTGCATAGTAATAATTCCAAAATGTTATTAACACATTGATGAAAAATTGGTCAAGAAATTCACTTTTCTGGATACGTATGAAGTTTTTCTGATTTTTGAATTTTGTGACTAGACATTTTTTGCATATAAAAATAAAAATCATGGATTTACAAATCTAAAAAAATTAATACGTATTGACAGAAGTGAACGAATCATTTTAATTAAAAATAAAGTTACACTGTAAAAAAAATTTGTTTGAAAATTAATGAACAGTATAGGAAGCTTTTTTTACATAAACCGTTTGTGAGATTTCAAACACATGTGCGTTGTAATTTTGCAGTAAAATTTGTATTTTTCATAAAATTTTTTGTAAATCTCAAGCAAAAGATTTGTCATTTTAATATCCGGTATATTTATTTCACAAGCAAAGTACATTAATGCTTAATTGATATGAGTAATGTTAGCAAATTTCAAGTTCCGATACATTAAATTTACAATTTATTTTAACAGTGTAGCTTTCCGGCAGATTTGTTCAACAATTTTTCATCAATTTATCGATGCCACAATGGATTTATTATTATGCAAAAATTAATCTTTTCAGCACCTTCAATATGCTTGATTTTTTAAACATTTTTATACCATCCTGTGTTTGCGATTCCCGCTTATAACTCCGAAACTTATGCAAAGTGAACACAATTCGCAAGAACCACCTTAAGGGAAAGGTACTTCTGTGTATTCGGCCACGGTACTTCCGTGCGCGCCGGGTCTGAGAATGATAGAATGGATCGCGAGCCGGAGAGAGCGTACGCGCGGGATCAGCATCAGGAGCCCTTCAGGCGGAGAGAGCGAATTCGGGCTTCCGGGTCACGCGGATCCACTTACCGGAGGATAGGAGCGAGCGACCATCAACCCTCTAAAGTAGGGCGAACACCCTCGGACAGTTTCTTATCAAAGATAAAGCGGACCCACATCCAGACTTCGAGTCTCTTATTCCCGCTACAATTTAGATGTATCTCCGTTGAACTGTGAGATAATAAAATAAGGGCGGGCTGAAGAGAAAGATTCGGGATACGTTTGGAGTGGGACATGAGTCACTCCTACCGCCAGATTCTCTGAGCAGCGATAGAGCCGGAAGGTTTTCGGAGTGACGGGAATAAATCATCGAAGCGGTGCTCGTTTCGTGACAATGGTCGACGGGCGAGTAAAGGCAACGTGGCCGGGGGACGCTGGCCGAAGAATGGCCCGCGGTGACCCCGGGCTGGCCCAAAGTCGATGGTCCAAACGGGGTCGGAGCGTTCGCTGCGGTGATTCGAGTCGTCTGCCACGCATCAAACAATGCGTGCAATTACGCCCGGCGTGGCCACCGCGCCCGCTGGCCATCGCGGGCTCTGGCGCCTCTTGACAATGGCAACCCGCGCGCGCCCAGCAAATGTACCGTCTCATTTGCCAATATTGTCCCACTTTTGTTGCCGGCTCGGCGCGCCTATGTACCATCGGCCCGATCACTCCCCCCCGGGCTATCCGGCTCTTCCTCCATCGTTCGCACACCAATCTCCATCCACCGTTCCCGTCTGCACACCACGTACGTAACGGGCAAATGAAATCGTCGACGAACTCCCATATTGATTTTCACGCGGCGGTGAACTTGGCCTTCCACACCGGAGGTCCAAACCCGCCTCGTCAGTTGACGTTCCGAATTATAATTTACGAGCTCGTCCCTCATTTAGAGGTTTTACCGGAGCTCGTGAGTCTCGTCGCTTCTTTCTAGTCAGTCACCCGTTCGGGTTCGGCTTGCCAAATCCTCTAACGATGGATGCTGAAGCTGAATGGAAAGAATCAACTTTCGCTTCGTTCGATCGTGGATTTCCGTCGGACGGGTTTATGAAATTTCGATGCGTGCGTTGAATTGTTCAAAGACGAAGTCGGTATTCTGGCTGAGAGTGGCTAACATGGCCCGGTCCGTGGGTAGGGGAAAGCTGGGTAAAATGGCATAGCGGGGCAAAAGGGGATAATGAAACAAAACGCCATTTCCCAATAACTTTTGGATGGTGGCGGTGATGGTGAGTTGGGCAAAACGGTGTTAAAAATCTAGGATGTATCGTTAGGACAAAATGAGACATCCAAAAATTATTGGAAAATAGAGTTTTACCCCCGCTGTCCCGTTTTACCCCACTGGCCCATTTTGCCCCGCTCTCCCCTAATTTATTTACGCGGTGTTAGTGCACTGAGAAAAAATAACATAGTAAAAGTAACAATACTGACTTTATACCATAAAATCTGAATGGAAAGAATCAACGTTCGCTTCATTCGATCGTGGATTTCCGTCGGACAGGTTTATGAAATTTCGATGCGCACGATGAACTGTTCGACGAAGTCACCGGTATTCTGGCTGAGAGCGGGTAACATGGCCCGGTCTGTGGATAATTTATTTACGCGCTGACAGTGCACTGAGAAAAAATAATATAGTAAAAGTACACGGTAAAAAAATGTTTTCGAAAATTAATTAACAGTATTGGAAGCTTTTTTACATAAACCGTTTTTGAAATTTCAAACACATGTGCGTTGCAATTTTACAATAAACTTTGTATTGTTAATGAACATTTTTGAAAATTTTGCATCAAAAGATTTGTAATTTTAATATCTGCTATTTTTATTTTACAAGCAAAGTACATTAATGTTTAATTAATCTGAGTAATGTCAGCAAATTTCAAGTTCCACTACATTAAATTTACAATTTATTTTTACAGTGTAACATTACTGAATTTATACCATAAAAAATAGTTCCCAGGGGGAACGTTTACAATCCATAGTTACGACAGTGACACACTGAAACAAAAAATTGCTTGCAGGCTGCCAACGAAAACAATTGTTATTCCGATTCTACTTTCAATTCTTACGATTCCATATGATATTGAAACAACGACGGCAAGACTGTCAAGGTGAGGTGTTATCGTTTCAACACCGTATGGAATTGTTAGAATTAAAAGTGGACTTGAAATAATAATTTTTTTCTTTGGCAGCCCGCAATCAAAATTTACTTGAGTCAATGATATTTTTTTTTCAGTGACAAAAAATCATGCTTGCAACTATAATCATAACGTAACCAATTGAATAATCATTATCAAAAACTACCCAGAGTAGAGCGGGGCAAAATGGGGCAGCGGGGCAAAACGGGTCAATCTGGTAAAACAACATTTCCCAATAATTTATGGATCGAATCACGGGGCACAACGTCGCGGAAAATCCTGACGTATCGACGGGGCGAACGCATCCAAAAATTATTGAAAAGTTTAGTTTTACCGATTGCCCCGTTTTGCCCCGCTCTACCCTACATAGACGTTCCCGCTGGGAACTATTGTTACAGTAGAAAACACAATCCCTTTTCTCAGTGCGGGCCATATTCGCCACTTTTACCCTACGCGCCCCTCGCAGCATTTACGATCCATTAATATTACTTAGCGCTGGCGTCAGAGAAGTTGAAACGGATTTCCACCTCTCGACGCGTTGAACTCGCGAGGCTCACCGGTAGGCATCGCGCAGATAGGGAAGGAAATTACAAAGGCGCCGGTGTCGGGGCGTTCGTGTGTGCGGCGCTCCCGAGGACCAAGTTCGAGCTCGACGATGGAGAGTGAGTGCGAGAGGACGCAAGAAACAATTCTACCGACGTTGCGATAATTAATATGGAGCTTCTCGCTCGCACGGATGCACGGCCTCCCGCCGGCGCTGAGAAGTTCCCTCGCCGGGTGGAATCGGTACGATGCAACCTCCCGACGGGAGGCGAAGGGGAGGCGAGAGCTACGTACGGAAGCTGAGAGGCAGAGACTCTCCGGAGCAGGCAATCGTGGCTGCTGCGCTCGTGCATACCGCGCGCGAGCGTTGTGCAGTCTGTTCGAAGCGAGTTCGGTCCGACTCGGGGAACTCATAAATTTTCTTTACATTCACTTGCCGTATAGTTTCCACTTTGGCTCTAATACAATATCCCAACGTCGGGCCGAGACAGGGCGGTCGGCGGAGGAAGACGAGGCGGAGAGGAAATAAGAGAACCAAGAAACGGGTCGGAAAAGCTCTTTCCACCAGCGGCAATTCACCTAGATTCGCCGTGTACATCGCATCGTGGAATTGATAACAAGGAGGTCGCGAGGTCGCGAACAGTCGTTTCTCTTATTCGCTACGTTAACGCGCGAACGATAGCGTGCCTCTGGCCTGGCGGTGAGTTAGAGATAGCCCAGCGGGGGACGGCGAGGCGTACAGAGTGCACACAAAGACCGGGGTTGGTTTGCCCCTGTGTAGGGGGGAGCGGGGCAAAATGGGGCAACGGGGCAAAACGGGGTTTTTGGGCAAAACTAAATTTACCAATCATTTTTGGATCGGACAAGGTGCACGGAAAAAAATGCTTGGTTGGGCCATCTAACTATTTATTAGTTGGGTATAAATTGAAAACAATTAGTTGGGTATAAATTGAAAACAACTAACTTGATTAGTTGGTCTAAATACTAAAATAGTATTCAGGATAGACAACGAATTTTATAGGCACCCTAACCAACGATAGTTGTTAGTGCAACCACGCTCAGCGCGCATGTCAGACAACCAACTGAAATTGTTGCCGCGACGAACTGTAGTTGCTGCGAACCCAAGTATCACAAGCTTATACCTGCAAGTCAGTTGATATTTTATTAGTATCGGAAATTGTGTAGGCAAAACTGGGCAGAAAAGCCTGATGTATCCGATACACTGAAAAAAAAATTTGCTTGCGGGCTGCCGAAGAAAAAAAATGTTTGTTTCAATTCTACTTTCAATCCTTACAATTCCATATGATATTGAAACAACAATAGCAAAACTGTCAAGGTGACATTTTATCGTTTCAATCCGGTATGAAATTGTACGAATTCAGAGTAGAATTGAAACAACGTTTTTACTTCTTTGGCAGCCCGCAAGCAAATCTTACTTAATTCAATGATATATTTTTTTCTGTGTAGGGCGAATTCAGGTATCCAAAAATTATTGGAAAATGACGTTTCGCCCAAAAGCCCCGTTTTTCCCCGTTGCCCCATTTTGCCCCGCTCTACCCTACTCGGGCGGCGCGGAGTTACACCGTGCATTCCGAGGTAAGGTTGACCGCCGCGCTCGCAGCCGGTGCGCGACTACCAATCGTTAAGAACACTGTCTTCAACGGTGTTCTCTCCCGCTCCTCGGCGACTCGGTCGTTACCTGCTATACGAGCCTTTTTTACGATCGAACGCGATAACTCTGCCGTAAAATGTAGTTAGTTTCCCTCCGCGTACAGATACTTCTGTCTCGTTCCGCCGGATGCTGATACATCCACGGTCCATCGCATCGCCGAAGCGTTAATTGCGTTGGACGTAAAACCGGCGAATTACGCTCTTCTCCTCCTCACGGCGGAGGAAAGAAACAAAACTGTCCGAGTGGCTTTCACTTGCAGGAAATCCATTGTCTTGAAGCGTAGCTCGATACTTTCAACCGTTACCTGCCCAAGATTTACGATTACCGTAGGGTTTATCGTTGCCCAAAATTTATTGTAATCCTGGCGCTCCTTGCGGAGAGAGAGTGTGTTCAATAATAGCGGCACGTGAATTGTGCTCGCGCTATTGCACGTACGGGCCCCTGGGTATTAGCCGCTTATGAGGAACGTTGCCAGTAGTTACGGATATGCGCTTTGATATAATACAGACATACGGTGTAATTTACGTGCCAATATCAATGTAGGAAACAAGGGTGGTCGGAGGGCGAGGACCCGCTGCGGGCGAGCGCTGGCCCGGCGCGGGCTCGGGGCTGTCGGGTTGTGTTGTCGTACGGCTGGTGGTCGGGTGTCGTGGCCCCGTTCGATCCACTAATATCGAAGGCGGATGACTTATGGCCGGCCTCCCCGAACCGAGACCCCTCGACAAAGAACAGAACCCAGTGGCTGCCCCGCTAACACCGATCCGAGACCAAGTCGCTCAACGAGCCCCGCTGTTTTCCGACGCCAACTTCCCCGAAAGCCAAAGGGCGGCGCGGGTCGAGGTCTCTCTCGATGACTTTGGCCTCCGGCGCGTGTGATTCGAATACGAATGTCCATCGCCTACAATGGAAATCGTCCGCGACCCAGCCCGACTCCTCTTCCCAGTCGTCAGTCACGTCTTCATGTGAAACATATTGAATTCTTATGGTTTCGGAGACGCTCTCGCGAGACATTCCTCCTCGTCTCTTGTCGTGCATTTCTCGGTCGCTCGTTCAATGCCGCACAAAGACGCACATCCGGATAAGGCGCGTACGCCGGTTTCGAGAATTTCGTTTCCAGTCTTTCCGGCCATCCGCCGTTTCATCCCCGTCGGGTTTGGTTGTACACATTGCGAGGAACCGCGACTCCGCGATGATATTGAAATCTCCGAGGCACTTGAGAATATTCAACATTCGAGGCTTACGCCGACCGAGGCTGGGAGTCTCGACGGGGCGGGAAAACGAAGGAAGGGTCGGATTCACAAGAGCCCGCCGCTTCTCCGCCCGGGCGATTGCTTCGGTCTCGTCTCCTCGCTGTGGATGTACATCGCTCGCTGAAATTATCCGACTGACGAGCGTATAAGGTCGCGGGCGCCTCGCTCGGATTCGGGGTGGCACGATGAATCCTGGGAAATTTCACCATAGTGTTTGCCGAGGTCTCCAGACGGTGAGTAACGACGGTCCAATATGGCGTCGACGGTTTTCCCCCTTTTGGACCGAGGCGCTCTCTCTCCCCACTATACGACGTCCAAAATCCTCTCGAACAGGACCACTGATTGAAGTCTTAGTTATTTCTGGACCTCGTGCGAGGATACGGTGGTTACCAAATTGGAACTCAGATCCTATCCGCGTTCCGACCAGTCACTTTGCTAAATGACTGAAGCCTCCAACGCTTCTCACCCAGAAAAATAATTTATTTGACGGCCACCGTTTATTTGGTTTAAGTAAAATATTTATTTGATTTAAATAACTATTTACTTAATTTAAATAAATATTTCTTTAAATCAAATAAATGTTTTACTCAAACCAAATAAACGGTGGCCGTCAAATAAATTATTTTTCTGGGTGCTCTTGATTCTGTGGAGCATTTTTCGTCCATGCGTACGAATCTTTACATCGCACCAACTTCAAAAATAAAATTCCGGCATGGTTGGGAAAATGTCGTTTTGCTATTCTGTATAGGACATTGGTAAACTGTACGTGCGGTTCAAACGGAGGCAATTAGGACAAAAAGATCCGACGGGGTTGCCGAACTTGCCCCCTGGAAATTATTGAACTTTGCGCCTCGAACTTCCGGTCGACTGTAGACGATATCGAGGCGAGACGCAGGCAGTCGGCAGCTCGTACGCGCAACTTCCAAGATACCTTGTCTAGTCTACCCAGGATGTCTCGAACGTTGCAACTTAACGTTTATTGCGTCTTAGTTACTTCTGGACATCGTGTGCGGATACGGTGGTTACCAAATTGGAACTCAGATCCTTTCCAAGTTCCGAACAGTCACTTTGCTAGATGACTGAAGCCTCCAAGGCTTCTCTTGATTCTGTGGAGCATTTTTGATCCATTTGACTTCAAAACTGAAATTCCAGTACTGTTAGGAAAACTTCGTTTTGCTATTCTGTACATTGAGAAAAAACGACATAGTAAAAGCAACAATACCAACTTTTTACCATAAAAAATAGTTCCCATGGCTAACGTCTATATTTTATAGTTAGGACTATGTCAAAAAATCATCATTGCAACCACAATTATGATTTGACCAATTGAATGTGCACTATCAGAAACTATCTATCCAGACATTCCCCCTGGGAACTATTCGATATTGTGAAAAATACTATCGTTTTTTTCAGTGTATAGGAACCAGGCGCGAAGGAGGAAATTCCCGAGTAGAAATTTTCGAGCGTCATATCGGGCCCTGAAAAGCGCCTGAAAAGCGCCTGATAAGGCCTTTTAAGGACCCTATCAGGGCCCGATGCAACGCTCGAAAATGTCTACTCGGGTAGGTAAACTGTCCGTGCGGTTCAAACGGACGACATTAGGACACAAAGATCCGATCGGCTTGCCGAACTTGCGCCCTGGAAACGATTGAACTTTGCGCCTCGAACTTCCGGTCGACTGTAGACGATATCTCGGCCGCGACGCAGGCAGTCGGCAGCTCGTAGGCGCAACTTCCAGATACCTCGTCGAGTCTCCCCAGGATGTCTCGAACGTTGGAACTCAACGTTTATTGCGTCCACGATGGTACTCACAAACTGGACCAATTAATGTAATTCGAATTCGATGCGTCGAGTACCGTGAGGTTTTGGTTTGTTCGCAACTTGTTAATTACGGTGTACGCGGGGCTGTCTGGTGCGTTATAATTTCACCCCGGGGAGAGGACCGACCGGTAATAATTGACAGCGAACCCATGCGATGCACTGTCCAACTTGCGGCGGTGGTCGGAAGTTTGCGCGCGGAAACTGTACCATCGTCTATGCACGGCAGTGCACCTTCGAGGTGCACTACAGAACCCACTCAACCGCGGCGTATTGCTCGGCTTATCGGCGCATCGACGGTGAACTTTGATCGACGTTTCGTACTCTCCAATTTCAGCGAGAATATCGAGTCGGTGGTTTCTCCCCGGGTATCTTTATCATCGATTCGGTCGCTTTCGCCTGCCGAACGTACGCGAACGTGAACCATTGCGCTTTATCGACGACTGTATCGGGCACACTGCGAACCCACGAATCCTCTGTTTACCAACACGACGTACCCATATTTGCGGCACTGCGATCCAGCGAGCGGTGAAATAATAAAGCACCGTCGCGCTTCCGGGCCGGCGAGTCGCCATCGTTGTTCCACGACAGTCGCGGTTATTCGCGGATACGGATGATTGTAGAAACCAATATCCGGCACGAACTATCCAACGACCGCGCTATAATGGCGTTAAGACCCGATGGAATATTATCAAACCCGATATCAGCAATTTGCAATCTAATTACCGCGGAAGCTCGCTTACATCCTGCATCGGGCGTAATTGAAAAACGATACGGCTACGCTCGAGTTATCGCCAGCCGACGATCCTGAGAAGTCCCCGTGTACGAATATCAGAATGGCACCGTTCTGGCCCAGTACAAATCCAATGCAGAATCAGTACCGGGCCGATATTGAAATGATCACACCTGCCCTGTGCTGGCTGTCGGCGTCGAGCCAGTACCGCGTACCAATGTTCAGCCAATGTTCAAGAACGATAATAATAAACAGTAAAAATGAATGCCTTTATCGTCTGCCTGTTTGTTTAATGCATTTCTCTGATCGTGGTTTACTGTAGTGCTGGTATTTTACGCTTATGCGCTGGGAATCGCGGAATACATTTTTCGACCGGTGATGGGATTCGAACCTGCGACCCTACGATTACTAGTCCTAGATCTTTTTTTTTTAAGTTGTTTATTGTTTTTAAAAAGAGCACAATAGGCTACAACAAACACAATACAAAAGCCTAAAGAATTTGGGTTTCATACAAGAATGACTGCCACATGCAGTACTCGCTTGTAAGATGCTCGTATTTCAAACATTAGAAATTAAACATATCGGTAAGTATAATATGTAAAACAACTTGACAGTCGAAAAAGAATAACCGCACTGAACGTGGGCATTAGCGTGTGGGAAAAAAAACTAGTCCTAGATCTTACCTACTTGGCTATCGTTAACAATGTTGAAGAACAACGTTTCGAAACTTGTACATCAGTTGAGCAAACGCTTGCATATTGTCACACTAACTTCATACGATCGAAAAGTCATAAAATACAT
>JAPYZC010003591.1:0-11954 GCA_030522665.1 Ichneumoninae sp. A BG-2022a | reverse complement strand
AAAAAAATCATGTATACTAAAGGTACTGAGAAGATTAATTTTGCATAATAATAATTGCAATATGTTATTAACAAATTCATCAAAAAATTAATTGGTTAAAAAGTTACCCGGCAACAAAACTTTTTTTTTACGAAAATGATTCGTTTGTTTTTCTGAATACGTATGCATTTTTTCAGATTTTTAAGTAAACATTGATTTTTTATTTTTTTTTTTCTAGAACAAAAATCAACGATTACTTAAAAAAAAATCTGAAAAAATTCATACGTATTCAGAAAAATAAACGAATCATTTTCATAAAAAAAAAGTTTTGTTGCCAGGTAATTTGTTAACCAATTAATTTTGTGATGAATTTGTTAATAACAATTTGCAATTATTATTATGCAAAACGAATCTTCTTAGTACCTTTAGTATACATGATTTTTAAAGGATTTTTACACCATCAAGAAGTACTTGCAATTTTCTCTTATTGTTGTCGAACTTATGCGAAGTCAGCGCGCAGCGAGACTTTCTCCTTAAAAAACAACTGTGGGATATTGCGAGCGGAATCGAGGCGAGTAATAGATTAAAATCGCGAAAAATGTTCGCAATAGAAAGAAGCGGATAGAGGGATAGCGAAAAGATTGCTCATGAATCATACAAAAACTTTATTGAGCGAATTTTCTGGTATAGTATGATTTTCGCCGATCATTTTCGTCGAATCTGAATAATGCATATCGCAAATCGAAGTTCTAAACATACACTACGAACGTGCGTCGCGAAAAGACCCTCGATCATACCTACTGAACTGACAAACGCAATTTGGTTGCATTTGTTTCGCATAATTTACTGTCGTTACATAGTTTCGGTTACTTGCCGATAAAATCGCGTGACATACGGCGTTTTTTTATTGCCGCTCGAACATCGGACAGGAAAAGTTGTTTGCGTCGGAGAACTAAACTTTCAAACTTTTTTTTTAGTCCACAAATTCAATACTCGTGATACGAGGGTTGGGCTCTATCAAACGTTTTATTAATGTATATTTCGATTACTACTTTGAAAGCCTTGACAAAAGTGAGCAGTGAATGATGTAACCCACCGTTCGTAAATTTGTCATCACATCGTTATGTTACTGCAGTGATGTTTATGTGAAATTACTATGGTAAAATTATTAACGAATTTAGACGCACATTTTTTAATTTCACAGAATCGATGTAACCATCGTTTCCCGCACAAATTGTTTGAAAGTCACAACACAACCCAGGTAGCAAAGAGATATCTGGTATGGTAAAGTAATCTAAATGGATTACATATGTCCGTCCGGATGACATCTATAAGCTATCCTACATCCAAAAGTTAATTTTTTGGATGTGCAGTAACTTTCGGAAGCCATTTTTTGTGCTACCTGAGAAATTACAAGACGTAGAATAATGCTACGGAATGTGCTGACAAGATGACATTGAGCGAAATATGTTTTATTGTCGACGCACTACCGAGTGGCTATTTCAATAGTTCGACTCGTTAGGCATACGCTCATCCGCGCTTTTCATATCTCGTTTATTGATCGGGCTGCAGTCAAACTCACTGATTTGAAATGGTATTTGCAACACGTATGTTTCCCCTTAAAATACTCGGAGAGCGCGGCAACCATTTTCCTCGAAGCATCTTCCCGGATCCCCGGAGATAGAGAGTGAAAGCTTGATTTCGTCGCTCACGCTAGCAGCTGCTCCTACCGGTCCACGACGTTTCGTAATTACACGGGAAGGGTCCCTGATACGAAGTCGCGACATCCACTCCCTCGGTTCTTTCACCACGCCCTGACGAAAGTACTTTCGCCATCTCTACAACCTCGATGGGACGATGAAAAACTTCATATTTTTTTCAATTAAGACCCACAGCAGCATCTCAACGAGAGACGCCCCGGACTTTTTGGCTCATTAACGCGCTCGTAAAATATACTTGGGCGGGAATAAGACTCTTAACTCTGCGGTACACTGCATTCCCATGCTGATGAAGCAGTTAAGATCTAACGTATGTCTCGTAGGGATAAAAAAACATCCTTGACGACACTAAAGAACCCGTTTTTTTTTTATTATTCGCAACGCTTGATGGTGGGGTAAAGAATTCTTCGACAAAAATAGACCGCGCTGCAGCTACCCTCGTCATCATTCATCCCTTTATGTCGCAATTTCATCGCATGGCGTCAACGTTGAATCAGCGAAACATTGAATTTCTCGATGTTTTAGACTACGGTAAAAGTGGTGAATATGGCCCACCTCAATTAACACGTAAATCAATGATATATGGTCCGGGCCCCCACTTTTACCGTATTTTAAGTAGTCTGACACTGAATTCTGGATTTTTTATCTATGACCAGCCGTGACCACTCCCATATGCTCTAAATGCCGAAATCTCGCAAATGTAGCATATGGAAGTGATTGAAAAGTACGGAACTTTAAAAAGTATACAATAGTTCTTCAGGCACAGGCAACAGAAGTCCTATAAAACAGTATTTCTATAAAATAATGTTTTGAAATGAAAAAACACAATCAAAAAATGGTTAGGAACTTCTATAATTTTTTGATCGATGTGAGACTGAAACAACATTTTGTGATTGAAAAGTTTTCCGACGTGTATGAAAGCGATTGATCTTTTCGATAAACTAGTGACGCGAAATAGCCGAATGGTGACCAGCAGGGAGAATTCCGAGTGCCGGTGGAGAGCCTAGTGGTGAGAGCGAAGATCAAACTAATCGACGTGTGTCCCATGAGGCCCGTGAATCGGCAACCTCGAGTGTCCTCGGGCTATTGTCGTGTCGAGAGTACGACGAGTGGCCCCGCTTGCTTATAGTACGAGACGACGATAACGCAAACATTATTTGTAACACAAAGGCGGACCAGCGATCTCGCTTGCCACATGTTCGCATTTAGCTCTGATATATCAAGCCTCACGATGTATGCTGCATATTAGTAGCTGAATCGATGGAGGAGAAACGAACGTAAACATACGGAAAGGCGTGCGGTAACGTACTCAAACGGTATAAAGCTCTCACTGTATTAACGCGTCACGCATATGCCCTCAGGTATTGAGCACGGGTGCAGCGAATGGCAATAGCATGTGGGCAAAAAAATTTCGTATAATGAATATGTAATCGGTGACATAATACAATTGCGGTATCGACAAATAATTGAATTACGGCGTCATGGCACAACAAAAATTACTATAAACTATTTTGTTTGTATATTCTGTGGTTAACAAATAATAATAAGAATAATTTTATCTTGACACTAGAATGGCTCCTATTTGGAAAAGTCATACGTTCTTAACATTTTTAGAAAAAGAGATATTCACCGGGCAAATAAATAAGTCCTTAAAATTTTAAGCCTTACCATATTTAAGATCTTCGGAAATGAAGTAGTAGTTTTAAAAAAAAATCCTTCCCGCGGATGCAGCCTGGATAAACTGGCTTTTCTATTGCAGAACCTGTGAAACAGGTCTGATTCGGATGAGTAATCATCTATTTTCTTTGTTACAAAATTTTTTATTAATCCAGCGATATAGATTTATGATAATATTTACTGCCAAATGATTGTTATAATTTTTTAACGCTGAAAATTATTTAAAACAACCACGGACGCTTAACATTTCCGTGAAACGTGGCAGACAAACTGTTGTCTATCAAAACTTGCTGAGATTGACAAAAAATGTTGTTTTCGAAGGCAACTAAAATGTAAATTTTAGTTGCCTTCAGATGCCAATAACCGTATCGCGTTGCTTCGGAACGCCCTGTCTCGTTGCGTACATTGACGAGGGAGACGATCCTTTCGAGCAAAGCTCTGTACGATATCGAGCAAGTGCCCTCGTATTCGCAAGTAAACAGGCCTCCGGCTACGAGCCGTAGCTCGATCACAATGTTTACACGCCGCGCCAATTACTCGACAGCTATACCAGCAGCGATACACTGTACTGTAGCCAACGGCAACGACTCCCCGCTCGCTTCACTCTGTTCTCGCTTTTATTATTGCAATCACGACATGTGGAGATGATTGTACGATTTCCGGTCCACCGTACGTTGCCACTCGGTTCGCAGGGCAGAAGCTCTGCGGTTATCCGAGAGACGGAACGATTCGGTGATTGAAAAAGCCATCGGACTGCCCGCTCTCGATTCAATTATTTAGTGACGCAGATATATTTATTACGTGCCCACATCCGATTCTGACGAGTCAACGGAAACAGCCTTGGGGTAATCGTAATTTATGAGAAAGACCACCGGAACATTTTGTGGTTGACGCAAGATACAAGGGGCCGAGGGGGGAGGAGTTAGCGAATTAACATCTTTGTCTAATTGATCGTGTCTCGTCGACTGACCAACCAGCACTGGATGAATCATTGCAGAAAAGATGTATCGACAAAGATGTCAAAGCATTAAGTATCGTATTGGCTATTTCTTAATTTCGACGGAATCCGGCTCTACACAATCGGAACTCCACATATGATTTTTCAAAAAATTCAAAATCTCATAAAATCTGAACGCTTCAATCGGCGTTGGCAAATTTAAATAGCAAATCTCCTCGAATATGGCGAAATTATCACAAATGACCCAGGTAGCCACGACATGGAACCAATGTGGCGCTTGTCTATCTGGGGACATTTGTTGAATTTTATGATAACATTTTTTGTTTAATCGCATGGGACATTTTAACGAAACGATTTAACGCGATTTTATCTAATTGATAAAGGCAACGACGACGAGTTCGCTTAAGAGTGTTGAATAATTTGTTTTTGTTTGAATGGACAAAGCGTGGTCACTCAGTAGATAACACCTCCGCCAGCTAATACCGTATTCGTGTCTGGCTCTATAAATTTATAATACTTCGCAAAGAAGCGATAGCGCGCCACGCGTATCGTATCGAACACGCAACTGGCCTCACATCCCATTTGAATGTTACGCGATCTAGTTCAATACAATGAAAAAACGATAGAAAGTAAGCTCCGTATCGCATGACTCGGCAATTTGACGGGAATTCTGTATGGCGTAACAATTAGAAAGTGCACGCAAAAACGGTGCGTGCGAAGACAATATGACTGTACGAAGTTACAAATTGACCGTTCAATTAACCCTAAAAAAGAAATTGGAAAAATGTATGCGTATATCTTCTGAAGTTTTGCTTTTTCATTGAGGAAGTTATGTTTTCGTAAAAAAAAAAAAAATCCGAAATATTAGTGTCAGAGTAATTAGAAATAGTCTAAAACCTCCAGAAATGTGATTTTTCGTTAGCGTTCGGATGTGTGTACGTGTGCGTGTGTTTATAATGAGGTAGTAAAAATCAGTCAATGAACTTTTTCATAGTTTTTCTCACATGTTATGCGCAAAACGGTTAATAATAAAGAAGCCATATGAAAACTTACTTTGCACCATTTTTATTATTATTCGTACACACGAGGAATCTCGCTTAATCGTGAGACCACTGAGCGCTCGAATGGCTCGAATAGCTGGACGAAAGAAAAAGGATAATTAAATAATTAATGGAGGTAATTGAAAGAATTGCGAGTCTCTGCTTCTCCCCACCCCTTCGGGCCATCGACTGCATGAAGTTCTCTTCCCATTCACCGACTCCTTAGATGTCAACTTTCCCACTAAACGATGAATATGAAGGCAATGGATGTAAATAAGAGAAAAGCACAGAACAGCACATTTTTTTTATCAATAACATCAAGATTTATTTCATTATACTAGATTATTTATAGCTGAGTAGGTATTTTTTGGAACAAAGTTGGACACGAAGTATGGTAAATGAGTTATGGCACATGATATGTACAATAACGAGGGGATGAGACTTTTGTCTGTCTCCTTGCTCCACTATTATTTAGCGGGAGACATAACGCCGACTCTCAACCCTACGCCCCTACATTGCGTGCAATTTGAAACGTCGATTAATCGGAATTGTCCGCGCCGACAGCACCGCGTGTCTGTCCGAATGTCTCGAGAAACCTCGGTGATGGCACGGCGATCGTTAACATCAATAAAGATTTTTTTTGAAGCTGAATCCAATATCACTACACGAACAACGACTGCTCGATCAGTCAAATTATTTTGTTTCTTTGTTTGGTTATTTTTTTTTCATCATTCACTTTACATAACAATTTACAATAAGTACATTTACATCGTTCGAATATTATGTACAAAATTCGAGTGCTCAGCCAAAGCGCAACAAAATTCCTCACTCTCGAGAATCCATTCAGCCATTCTTCGACATTTCTTTTTGTTGTTGTTTAATTTTAATTAAATTTTCAAAAGTTGCACGCAACGTATTTGTTTGTCTTTTAATTGCAATATAAATCTCTACACTGTCAGGCAATTCGACTAATTTTTTTTATCGTTCATATGATATGTCTTCGTTATATTCTTACATCGTTCGGCAGTCGAAGTCTCGCTCGCGAAATTTAACTCGCTTCTTTACGTTCTTATTCGATGTAATTATTCATAGATGCTCGATGGTTATAGTCTACGAGCAATTAACGAGCGAGACACCAACTTTCGACAATTCGTTTTGGCTTTTGTTCGTTTATTTGTATAAACATTCAAATTAAATGTTAGCTATATCGTTTATCGATACTAAGAGTTTATCTTCGATCGGTGTTGGTGTGTTTGTAGTTTTGTGTGGATGTGTATATATATATACACACTTGTGTGAGCTGTTGGGCTTTTTTGTCTTCAACTTTATACAAATCTTCATCATCGTCCACGTATACGCGTACAACGTAATACTTTACGGTTCTATTTTATTTATAATAATCTAAACACAATTTTTTTTCTTGTTTATCTCTTTCATCCCTCCCACTCAACAAATGTGTCTTGGAATGATTGTTGATGGAGTACAATTATGTATAATTATTTTACAAAAACAATAGAGAGGATGCTACGCGATACGTGAGTTTGCAGCACTGCAGATATTACCTACAATTATTCGATGCGAGATGATAAAGAAGTTCGAGAAAAAACATCGGACCGTATTTCGATTTATAACAAATCGAGCAAATTTTTTCATCGGCACAATTTTGTAGAGGTCACAATTTTCGATTTGCTAGCAGTCAATAGTGACTGGACGATATTGCCCATCGACCATGCGCTCCGTCTACCGAAGCAGTATTTTTAGCCAAACTGTAACCGCGCCGATTCCTTCCTATTTTCCAATTCTCTTGCATCGTTCTGTTTTTATTAGGATTAATATCACGTCCCGCGCGGATTCACAGGGATCCGCGCATCAACTTTATAACAATACGTACTTTTCATATTAATATTCTTTTTTTCTTGTTCTTGAGTTATCGAAAACTGTGCGATCCACAAAAAAATGTCCAAAGCAAAATTTGGTTTCGGATCGTACCGACGATACGATCGTATATTTTTGTTCTTGAATTTTAACACCTCGTACACGCGAAATCCTTGCACATGTGCATGCTCACCAACGAACTGACGAAAAAGAAAATGTTTCAAGACACCTTATGTCCGGCGAATGTGTGTATTACGAATAATTATTAGAAGCATATTGCGATATGATTCGGTTACCCTGTGTTTAAATACCTACAGAATACTCTTGTTATCCAGAAGAATTCGGTCCGCTCGCGTTGAATTAATTGTTAAAGTTGTAGTTAGTAGCGGTAATTGTTAGTGTCGCACAAGATAAATATTAATAATAGTATTACCAACCGCCCGACGATATCTCTCGCCGCGATGGCCCCAATAAATCATAATATTAATCCGAACAATAAATAATCTTCGTTTAATCTCATCGATAAACGACACTCCAAGGTATGTCTCGAACAAACATCAATATCAGAATCAAACAAGGTCTTCGATGATAAATAAATCACAAAAAAATGCGAGATGTTTTACGATACTGCTAATAACTATATTGCACTAGAATTTTTTGTGTTTTGTTGTTTGTTTCATTTTCTTTATCTTTTTCATTTTTTTTTTCATCTCGACTAATCATCGACCGAACATTTCAATTAGACTATTTATTCCCGCTAGAAAATACTTATCACCTATATACCGCGTTTCATCGTATTTACACAGCTTAGAAATTGCTCCTGATTAGCTCGCGCGACACCCGAACGCCCACTCAATTCATTTACTTACAAGTTATATTTTTTTATTATAATAATAATTGTATCTCTTATATCATGGTATTGCTCAATGAGCGCGCACTCGCGCATTTCTTTTCTTTTTTTTTTTACTTTTCTGAAGACTTAGAACCAAAAGAGGACTTAGTAACAGGAAAAAAGAAAGTTTTCTTAACTCGGCTCAGCTTGAGCGGAGTCACGTTTGAAATCATAACATCGTTTGCAATTTTTTATCCACTATGATAAGGGTACGGTGTGTATTGCTTCAAATATGATATGATACAGTCTTTTCACTGATTGTCCAATATCACTACGTAACATATCTTTCACTTTTCGCACTCCCTCCCCTCTCCCCATGCTCTCTCGTCATTTAACTGCATCACTTCGTTGCACTTAGTTGCGACACACTCGTCAGCTTTTTTTCCTACAATTTCTCTACAACGTCATTGATTCGTCGTTTTCCTCCTATGTTCCGATTACCTCGGATCTTTCTGTCTTTATTAGGATTAATATCACTTCCCGCGCGGATCCAAGGGGTTCCGCGCATCGACTTTATAACAATACGTACTTTTTATATTATTATTTTTTTTTCTCGAGTTGTACTTCCAATAGTGGTCACGAACTTTCGCTCTCTTTTTATCTATTTTTTTTCTGTGCGCACACGAGCACGAGAAACAATTCACGGTGAAATCGAACGGAAAATCGTGCTCAGCTTATGGACGACTATATCGTTTCCTCTCACCAACGACTTCGGGATTGCACACGACGTCCCCGACTCTAGGTGCTATAGCTGCTCGAGTGTACTTTACGTACTCTCCGCAGCAGTACATACTGTGACTAGACGCTAGGTAGAGGCTCATCGATCGAGTCAGGGAGCGCAGGTATATGTACTTACAGACATACCGTACAGCGCCAAGCCGTTAACCAAAATGGAACATGACTTCCGGTATAGAAGATATAATCTTTTTCATCGATGAAACGAATGGCTTTTCAAGTATGGAGATATTTTTGGACACCCACGGTATGTTAAGGTGTGTCCTTCGACATATTTTCGTTTCGAATACGAATAACGAACATAAAAATGTTTAAATCCCGACTATGTTTTGGTCATCGGAAGGAGTGAAAAAATTGACAAACACCTTGAATCGTCGCATTTTGTTTTTTTTTTTTTTTTTTTGAAAGCGAACGACAATCGAGTAGAAAGATTATCAGTAGCCATTTTGGATGATCGAGTCGCAAGTGAGATTGCACGTTACGTTCGTCCAACTCCATTATTCAATTTCAAATCTCACTGCCACATCGCAGCGAAGTATCGCGAACTCAATTATAGTATAGCACATAACCTCGAGGTTGTGTAAAAACTTCAGGCGTTACCGAAGTGCCTGCGACAGTGTTGGGACTTGCACCTGCCACAATCTGAACCGAAGACCGCGTTTCAAAATATCGTTCATGACGATGATGACGATGACGATGACGATGATTATGATGAGGATGTGAAACGGCAAAAACGCGATCGTTCTAGGGCCACCCCTGATATTCGCTCAGAGGTTCGGGCTTGGGTTCGAGACTGGGCGGCGGGTACAGTCAGTTCTGCTGTCACAAGCCGCCCTCGGGTCAATGCTGAGCGGCGAACTTCATGCGTTTCTGCTTTTGTCGTTGATTGCAGAACCACACTCTGACAACGTTCTTCTTTAGATCAAGCTTCTCCGCTATTGCAGCGATCTTTTCGCCGGTGGGTCTGGGCTGAACGGCGAAGAATGCTTCGAGGGATCTTTTCTCAGGTGCCGCGATACTCGTGCGTTTCCGCTTTTTCTCACCGGCCGGTAAAACGGATGGCGCGTCGGGATCCCGCCTCTTGTTCTTCGCTTGGGCCTCTGCCTCCTCGAGCCAAGCTTGGAGAATCGGTTTAAGTGCTATCATGTTGTTGTGTGACAGTGTCAGCGACTCGAACCGACATATCGTCGACTGAGACAGGGCACCGACACCTGGAAGTTTGAGGTTGGCCAGAGCCTTTCCAACGTCCGCTTGCGTAACACCGAGTTTTATGCGCCTCTGCTTGAACCTCTCCGCGAATGCCTCCAGTTCACGAGGATCCGTATCCGCGTCAGGGTGCAAACCGGCCGCCGCTGCAGCCGCCGCGGCTGCAGCCATTGCCGGATGGTGATGTGGATGAGGCACGCTACCACCGATGTTCGAGTGGTGATGGTGTCCCATCATTCCGTTCATTCCACCGTAAACCGATGGCCCGTGGATGCCGCCGTGATGGGGACCTCCACCGCCTCCTTCCGACATCGGTGTTAGAGTCGTCATGGAATTCGCTGGATCCAACATGTCCAGACTCTCCATTCCTGGATGACTCATCTGCAAGCAACAAGCGGCGTACTTTTAATTGGCGCGCGTGTGACGCGCTGATGTTTCGACAATTTCAGCTGTTGATTCATTATGTTACATCGTTAAAAACGACTTCCTAATATGGGAGGTTCGTTTCTTTCATTATTGATTACACACGGTGTACTTGACCGGGTCGTCTCACTAAATCGTCAATTGGATGTGGGTCTCAATTTTTTGGACGTTATGGTGCATATCGTGTTACCTAGTTAATTGAAGAGTTGCACACCGAAAAATACGATGAAATAATTATTGTTCAAAATCGAGAATTTTTTAAGCATAGTGTGATTACGTTTCACATTAGTCGTATTTGTCGATTATATCGTCGTCACAGGTGCTGATTATTTTAAGTTCCCCCGAGTCAAAGTCTCCTCAGAAGCCATCTCAAAAGCTGATTTATTCTGTTTCCCCGAGTCAGTCCTAAGAAGTCGTTTCAGGTCCTGATTATTGGAAGTCCCTGCTAGGTCAAAGTCTCTAGGAGCAACTTTGACCATCACGCCTTTTCAGGCTACTTTTCACTTAGAAGTCACACTAAAGATATAAAAACTTTCTGACGGCTTTGCGAGTTTTTACACACAAAAGTTTCAGCTGTAGTGTTCCGAATTCAAATCATAATGGAAAACGGTGATCTTTGCATACGATATGGAAGGTCGAACTTAGCAGCTTCTAATTCGATTATTGGGCTATAAATGACCCAGTTGAAAATTATTCAAGCAGCATTCAAATTGCGTTATCAACATCTATTACAACGTTCCAGTTGCGCGTCATGGAGCTAAATCGAGCAATCGAATGTTACAAGTATGACAGCAGTATGCAATCCTATTCGTGAATTCTCTGATTCATTGGACTTCACGGTTACTCCGATTTCATGCAAATTGATTGTTATTCATCTGAGTATCAGAATAATAGTCTACTCTACTACCAGCCCTGCACAAATTTGGGTAGGGATCGACGTGGATTCTTACAAGAACGCCCTTTTTGAGGAATCCCTGAGAAATCCCAATCGGAATCCAATCGTAAGTTGGGGCAACCCAAACAATTTCTTCACGGGCGGGAAGATTTCCCATCGCCTTAAGAAGGGAGTCTTGCTGCGCGCTGACTTCGCATAAGTTCGACATCAATAAGTGAAAATTGCAAGTACTTCTTGATGTTGTAAAAATCTGAAACAAATCATGTATACTTAAGGTACTGAGAAGATTAATTTTGTATAATAATAATTGCAAAATATTATGAAGAAATTCATCAAAAAATTAATTGGTTAACAAATTACCCGGCAACAAAACTTTTTTTTTTAATGAAAATGACGCGTTTATTTTTTGGAATACGTATGAATTTTTTCAGATTTTTAAGTAATCGTTGTTTTTTTGTTTTTTTTTATAGAACAAAAATCAACGATTACTTAAAAATCTGAAAAAATTCATACGTATTCAGAAAAATAAACGAATCATTTTCATAAAAAAAAGTTT
>JAPYZC010003590.1:0-13125 GCA_030522665.1 Ichneumoninae sp. A BG-2022a | reverse complement strand
TTAATTTTTTGATGAATTTGTTAATAACATTTTGCAATTATTATTATGCAAAAGTAATCTTCTCAGTACCTTTAGTATACATGATTTTTTTCAGATTTTATACCATCAAGAAGTACTTGCAATTTTCTCTTATTGTTGTCGAACTTATGCGAAGTCAGCGAGCAGCGAGACTCCCTCCTTAACGTTATGTGAAACACCCTCCTCCCCACTCGGCCCGTGGTCAATTGGTATCAAAAACTGTAATCAACTTTTTTCACGGATGCTGCATCTACGATCAAAAGACAAGTGTGATCGAAAGATGCCATGTAAACCGCCTTCGATGACACTTTTCTTTTCATCTTGGATACCACCGCCCTAGCAAGTTGATGGACCGCAAACGGACCGAAAAACGGACACGTCCGTTGGGGAACAAAACGAACCGTAAAAAACGACAAAACGGACTGTACATTTTTTGTTGGCATTTGGTTTTTTTTCTGTTGCGTAAACCGAAAACGGACCGAACGTTTTTTTCGAAAAATTGGCTTTGGTCCGTTTTGGGTTCCCGCAATCGAAAAAGGACCAAGTTCGTATTTTTATTCTGTCCTTTCAGTAAAAACAACATAAAAACCAAACAACAAAAAAATGTTTAAACTTAGCCGAAATTTTTTATAAACGTACGGTCCGTTTTACCGTTTTTGTGGTCCGTTTCGTTCCCCAACGGACGTGTCCGTTTTTCGGTCCGTTTTTTAGTTTTTTCCCTAAAAGCAGCTGTCCGTCAACTTGCTAGGGCGTGCGTGAAAAAAGTTGATTATAGTTTTTCATACCGACTAAGCCCGGGATGGACGGGCAGGGGGTGTTTCATATGGTCTTTGATGTGATGTGAATATGATTCTTAAGGTGATGTGAAATACCGCCGCCGGTACCAAAAATCGTACTGAATGCTGTTTTGAGTTCGCAGTCCACCGAGTAAAATGTAAATGGTCTTTCCCTGGGGAATCGGTAGACGCAGTGAAACTTTTTTTTCCTCGGCGTTCTGCGGGCTCAAAATGGCACTCAGTACAGTTTTCCAAAGCATATAACGTACGCTCTATGTACAATCGTTATATTTTCAGAAATTGGTCAAATATCCGTTGTACGCGTGCAACAACCAAACCTTCTATAAGGAGCAAATAGAGAGAGGAGCCTTAAAATCACGCTCGGAAATATCGAATTTGAACGATCCTTTTCGCAAGAACTGCGCCTTTACCACCTCGCCGGACCAGGCACTCCGGGAGCCGACTGGTGGATACTAAAAACTCCACCCTGCACGCTCGATCAAACGATTTTTATTCGATATTGTGACGCTAATGAATTCGTGGTAACGAAACGCTAGAATTACTTGCTCAATGAGCGTTACCACATTGGGTTTGTTCTGTCTATTTACATCGCATGAATATAAAGTGTCAGGTAAAAGATTTTCATATCGTGAATTGTAATTTAACGAATGGAGCTTCCAGCGTCCACGTCGAAGCATGGACCTGTGATTGGCTGCGGTAGATGCGCGACACCAGCGCCCCCTCGTGCGGGGGCAGCGCAACTCGAACGAAAACGAGCTTGGCTCGTAGTTGGGCGACTACACATTCTTAGTGTTCTAGGTCGAAAGTAGTTTGAGCGTCGTACATTTTGCGGTTAGAAAACTGCCGGATTTCATCGGGACGTGACAAATAGTTAAGATTTTGCATCAACCTCTCAGACTCTATACGTATACCGTGTAAAGAATTTTAACAAGAAAAAAAATATACAAAGTATAAAAAGAACTTTGTGAACGATGAGTCGTAGGCGAGCACACGATGACGACGATGGATATGGTACGTATTTCGTTGAAAATAATTTCATTTGTAACATCAATCGTTCCTAATTTTTCTCACGTCGTATTCGTTAATTCATTGCATGACTTTTGCACGCATTAATTAGCTCGTCACTTGCGATAACAGCGATTTGTCAAATTGTTCATTTTTCTTTCGCGATATTCATTGTTGGACCACTCGCACGTCGTTCGTGATCGAATGTAGACTACATATAATTTTATACATTTAATTAATTTTTATTAAATATCGTTGCATAGAATGTACAATTTTTTTGGGGCTCGCCCCTGTTCGTCTCTGACGGACAATTAACGGCACCGAACTTTAATCTTTTGGGCTCGATAAACCTAACCTTTTGACACGTAATTTGAAGAATCATATCTATTTTCAATATTCACTAATGTATATATGTATCGGTCGAATTGAACCGTTTTTATTGAGAAGGTACCGATGATAGATTTTGAGGCTATGAGAATGTTTCAGCTCCCTGCAAAGAGTGTGATGCACCCTTGCCCTTGCCCTCCGTCGGTAAAACAGTGACGAACGAACCGTATTGTTAAGAATATTGGGACATTCAGTATGATAATTTCAATTTGCAACATCGAGTGCTCGTCAATTGTGTCCACAGCGTATTCATTAAGGCATTTATGATTTGTACACGAATTGGCTCGTCACTTACGATAACAAATTGTTAATTTTTTCATTTTTCAAATTTGTTCATTTTACTTCCTCATAGAGGAAGCTATGTTTTCGTTAAAGAAAAATCGAGGTTTTAGTGTCAGAGTATAATAATAGTCTAAAATAGTCTGAAACGTCGACAAACGTGATTTTTACATGGCTTCCGGATGTATGTATGTGTGTATGACAGAGTTGCATAGTTTAAAACGATTATAACTCGAAAACGGTTCAAGATAGCCAGATGAAAATTGGTACACTAGTAGAGTGGTCACGTCTCTTCATTGCGTGCACTTTTTATGAGGATTGAGACCGAAGTGGAGATTTTACGGGATTCTCAATTTTTTTTTTTATTTCTTAGGTGTTCCTAACTTGTGTAAACTTTGAGCTGTTTTTCTAAAACTGCATATGAATATAATATTTTGATCAAAGACCTTTGGTACTGAATTTGGCTAAAATCTATCCAACGGATCAGATTTTATGAAATTGTAATTTTTTTGAAGAATTACTAAAAATTGTATAATTCCAGTAAAAATTGAGGTATCGACCCTAAATTTGATACGGGAATGGAGTAAGACTGTACAATGTATGGTATTAATTGGAGAAAATAGATCTAACCGTTTCAATTTTATGGGAACTTGAAAAATATGAATAAAAAAAAAATTCGTTATGTTCGCCGCGAGTTTACGCATTAGATGTTGCTGTACGAGTAAAATAATGTGAACATTAGTGGGAAAAAATACATAAGGTATGGCCTCAAAACGACGAATTACGCAAATTTCCGTCAGTGATTTTTCACAATAAATTTTGAGGAAAATTTCAATCATTATTCTTATGAGATAAAAACTTTTTTATTGTATACTTTTTCATTTTCTTTAACATTTTTTTATGTTACGTAAAAAGTTGAAAATTGAAGTTTTCGTATGACTCACCTCTCTTCATTTCTGCTGGACAATTAACGGCCGAAACATAAAATTCTTAGGATAAATACATCTAGACTTTTGATGCATAATTTCAAAGAACATATATCAATTTTCAAAATTCACTAATATATATTAGTCGAATGGAACCGTTTTTGAGAAGGTACCGTTAGACTTAGAAGCTATGGAAATGTTTCACCTCCCCACAAAGTCTGATGCACACTTGTCCTCCGTCGGTAAAACAGTTACGAACGAACCGTACTGTTGACAATATCGAGACATTGAATACAAGGGGAAATAAATTTGTCAGCGCCATGTCGAATTAACATTTCCGTACGTGTTTTCCAACTACACAAATGAACAATGGAAAATAATGGTAAAGAAAGAAGGTCGATAACTTATCGTCGCTTCCGTTATCGACAATGTCGTTTTCACAATTTTCTCATGTCGTAACTTTCGATTATAGAAAAGCAAAGTCGTGTGTGAAATATGTTTTGATCCAGTATTTGCGCTAACGATTTGTTTCCCACCCGCAATGCCGTCGATTCGTCGGTAACAGAAAGTTTTACCGACAAATAACTGCATTACCGACCTGAGGATTTCCACCTTATTACAAACACACATTTGCGCATTTATGAGGATGCAAATAAATATCCTAATTGCTATATTTATATAGCATTGGGCTATTTATTATATAATATTGCATGTATCAAAACTGTGTCACAGAAAATTGAGAATTAAAATTTTTCAGATCGCGTGTACAAAAAACGTCGGAGGGTGTCGGAAAATCAGGAGATCGAGGATCGTCTCGAGTCGCTCATTCTGCGCGTCGGCGAGAAATCGACCTCGTCGCTGGAGAGCAATCTCGAGGGTTTGGCATCGGTATTGGAAGCCGACCTCGGAGCATTCAGAAGCAAAATTCTCCGTATCCTGACCGAC
This sequence comes from Ichneumoninae sp. A BG-2022a, assembly GCA_030522665.1. NCBI lineage: Eukaryota > Metazoa > Arthropoda > Insecta > Hymenoptera > Ichneumonidae > Ichneumoninae sp. A BG-2022a. Next base: position 8,768 of record JAPYZC010003590.1, on the reverse strand, counting down.
TGCGCTATAAAGATGCCGGAAAAATGTACCATCTACACGACCCTCGTTGGTCTTCTCAACGCGAAGAATTTCAATTTCGGCGGTGAATTCGTCGACTACATGGTCAAAAACTTCAAGGAAGCTCTGAAGGCTTGCAAATGGGACGCAGCGAGATATTCCCTGAGATTCCTCGCTGATCTTGTAAATTGCCACGTACTGTCGTGCGGCTCGCTCATGCAGCTATTCGACAACATGCTCGATGCCGCCAACGAGGACAGCGTTCCCCAAGTGAGACGGGATTGGTAGGTTTAATGCATTGAGGCAATTTTTTCTTACATTCAAATAAATGTAACCGATTTTTAAATTATCGATGCACTGCATTGAAGCCGCAATTCACAGGCCCTTCAGACTTATTTTGTTTATTAGGGTCGATAATGTATAGTGAAGTCCAAAAAAAAAATACACGAAAATTCATTGCTACGGCGCACTGCTGTTCATGAATGCCTGGTTTTTCTGGTTTTGTTTTATCATACTGGATATCTTGCTCAATATCTTAAGGTAGTTATCGGGCGATAACGATTTTCATACGAAATCGTTAAGACTTTACGAATTTGTTATTCAATGCTTCATGAAAACATGTACATTTTTTAAAAATTATTGACCATCTAGAACGCAAGTTTTTGCGATTTTCGAAAAAGTCCTTATACACGGCGTTTCCTCTCTATCGTGCAAATTTGATTACTTTCTCAATCACCGTAAATAATTCCTTCTTACGATTTCAATAATTTTTTTGTACATTAGTTGGATGTTTAACGATCCTTCTCGAAAAATTGTAAGGCAATTCACCATCTAGTTACGGAGATGAAAAATAGTAAAGATTGTTTTATATTTTTCCTGACGCTGGTACGACGCGCAACAGTGGGCAGCCTATCTGCCCACTGTTGCGACCTATCCCTTCCACACGAATTTCCCCCTATCGCGCGATAACTACCTTGAATCTTACAAGTATGAAGTTTAAAATACATTGATTAGTTATTACTGCATTTTTCTGAATCCAAAGAGGTGTATCATTTGTGATACACCGTGCTTCAAAGGATTAAGGATGCTTCACACGTACGTTCCCGACCAAAAGTGAGATTCAGTGGGAATTTGGACACTTCCTAATGGTATAAAAATCGGGAAAAAAATCAACTGTATTAAAAATGCCAACAATATTAATTTGAATAATAATAATGTTAAATTCATGTTAATAATAATAATAATAATGTTATTATTATGCAAAATCAAAGGTATTGAAATAATTAATACGGCCGATTTTTTCACATTTATAGCGTGTCGCGAAGTACTGAAATTTTGATCGATTTAAACTTTTGGTTGGGAATGTACGTCCTTAAGGATAATGCATCCTTAACGGGATCAAAAATATCTAGCAAAACTGGTTGCCTCACTGGATGGCTTGCCTGGATATCTTCGAATTATATTTTCGACAATGGTATCCAGGAAACCAAGGCATTGATGAACAGCAATGCACAAATGTTTATTTTGAACGCGTGATTCATTGGAGTATTCATAATTTTTCATTATATATAAAACGCCTCAATAAAGATGCGAAAATGCGAATAGAATTCATTTTGCACAAAGCATATTAAAGAGATTATTTGCACAGGTACGTATTCGCTGTACTCTCGACGTTGCCATGGGTGGGCAGAGAATTGTACGAAAAGAAGGAACAGGAACTGGATCATCTGATGGTCACGATAGAGATATTCTTGAACAAACGTAGCAAGAAACATCAGCCAGCCTTGAGAGTGTGGTCGAGCGACACGCCTCATCCGCAAGAAGAGTATCTGGACTGCTTGTGGGCACAGGTGCGAAAGCTGCGACAGGACAATTGGGCCGAGAAACACATTCCTCGACCCTATCTCGCCTTCGACTCGATTCTATGCGAAGCCCTTCAGCACAACTTACCCGCACTGTTACCACCGCCTCATCACGAATCTTTCCTCTACCCCCTGCCCACCGTCGTCTTTCGGATGTTCGATTACACCGATTGCCCCGCCGAAGGACCCGTGCTTCCCGGCAGTCACGCGATCGAGAGATTCCTCATCGAGGAACACTTGCGACAAATCATCGACAACTGCTACTACGAAAGGAAAGATTGGTACGCACCTGTTTTTTCCCGATTTCTAGATTTAAATCGTCTCTCCGATTTGTAGCATGTCTGAAACTTTATATTTTTTTGTATATTTTTTGTATATTTTTTGTATATTTTTTTGTATATTTTTTGTATATTTTTTTGTATATTTTTTGTATATTTTTTTGTATATTTTTTTGTATATTTTTTGTATATTTTTTGTATATTTTTTTCATTATTTTAAAAATATTTTTTGGTATGATTTTTTGATATTTTCTTTTTTTTAATATTATCATTTGTCATTTGCAGCGCCGCGCATTTATTGAATTTTCCGTACAAAGCCAAAATTCCACTGGATTACTGTATAGTCGAAGTGATGTTCGGTGAATTATTCAAATTGCCAACTCCTAAACACCTGGAGATCTCGTACGGTTCTATACTGATCGAATTGTGCAAGCTTCAACCTTCCACTATGCCGCAGGTGAGCAATTTTGGCGAAATAAAACCGTCGCCACGGAGCCGATCAACGTGCGATAAATAATTCGATGAATTCTGCCCAGGTTTTAGCTCAGGCCACAGAGATCCTGTTTCGTCGCATAGACAGCATGGCTGCCGCGTCCTTCGATCGGTTCGTTTGGTGGTTCGCCTATCATTTGAGCAATTTCCAGTTCCGCTGGTCTTGGGAGGACTGGGATTCTTGCTTACAGCGCGACGTCGAACATCCCAGACCCAAGTTCATAAGGGAGGTTCTGTTGAAAGCCCTCCGGTTGTCTTATCATCAGAGAATTCGTGACATGATGCCGGAGTCATACGCCGAATTGATTCCCGCGGTTCCCGAACCTGTGTACAAATATATATCGGAAGGCGCAAGTGAGTTTCCCGAAACGTTGAACATTCTCACAATTAATGTTTTATTGTTGACTGGCAGGTTGCTATGGCTCGCAATGAGCATTTCGGTTTTCATACCAAGCACTTCGTATTTTTAAATCTCATTGTTGAACCGGATGTGACGTCATACCGAAAATACCCCACTTCTGTTATGAAAACCTCTTTATTTTTCTGAAAATACGTCGCTTCCATATGACGTCACTTCCGGTCGAAAATTGAGATTATCAAACCGGAAGTAACGTATTTCTCATATTACCTCACTTCTTGTCAAAAAATGAGAGTTTCAAACCCGAAATGACGCATTTCCCATATGACGTCACTTCCCCTCGAAAAACGCGATTTTCAAGCCGGAAGTACCGTATTTCTTCTATGACGCCACTTCCGGTCAAAACATGAGATTTTCAAACGAGAAGTGATGATTTCTAATATGACGTTACTTCGGGGGCAAAATAAGATTTTCAGACCGGAAGTGCCGTATTTTTTTGGTATGATGTCACTTCCGGTAAAAAAAATGGCGACGTATTTCGCCTCGGGAACTCTCCTCCCAGGCCTGGATAAATATTTCCCCATTGTACTATTCTGGTATTAGCTGCTAGTATGGTAGAGCATTGTACTAGCTGCTAGTAGGGTAGAGCGGGGCAAAATGGGGCAACGGGGCAGAACGGGGTTTTTGGGCAAAACGTCATTTCCAATAATTTTTGGATGCCCAAATTCGCCCTATCGGATACATCAGGCTTTCCTGCGCAGGTTTGCCACCTTGTCCGATCCAAAAATGATTGGAAAATTAAGTTTTGCCCAAAAACCCCGTTTTGCCCCGCAGCCCCATTTTGCCCCGCTCTCCCCTATAAGTTATTTAATACATCGATAATTAATATCCTTTCTTTCACTTCCCTTATCCGCCGAATTGGAAAGCCTTGCCTAGCTGACAATACCAATGTGAATTTCAGGTACGTTGCCAGGAACCGCAGCAGCTCACGAATTGGTGGTCGCGATAAGACGCAAGTGTACCGCGGAGGAGGTACTGACTGTGCTGAACACACTTCCGGGTCAGGGCGAGAACGAAGAACCAAATAGCTTCAATCCGTTGAAAATCGACGTGTTCGTGCAAACCTTGTTGAATCTGGGCTCGAAGAGTTTCAGTCACAGTTTCGCCGCTATCGGAAAGTTCCATTACGTTTTCAAGGTATAATTTATTTACGAAAACTTATACGATTGACATTCCCCTCGAGACACCGGAACGAAAATAATGCATTCGATAACTTTCAGGTGCTGGCGGAGACCGAGGAAGCTCAGATATGCATTCTCCGCAACATGTTTGCATTGTGGATAAATCATTACCAAATGATGGTCGTCCTGACGGACAAACTGTTGAAAACTGGCATCATCGAGTGCAGCGCGATCGCCAATTGGATATTCTCTAAGGAAATGGCATCGGAGTTCACAAAGTACGTGTTTTTACGACGATCAGTTGTTCCGACCGTTGCCGAACGAACATTCAAACATTGTACACTGGCCGTCATTAATGTCTAGTTTTTCTTGATTTTCCTATGTTGCTCGATCTTTCGGTCTATGTCTTGAAGTGATCGAAGTTATCAAGCAAGACAACCAGCAAGATTGGAAGCTGGCTTGCTTGATATCCTCTATTTCCTTTTTTTCTCATAATTCCACTCTTAAGGCTTTAGCTTTATTGGGAGACAACTTGCCGCTATTCTCATCAATTTCTATCCAATTCCTCGCTGGTAAAGTTCGCTGTAATGAATGCTGTTTTGAAACCGCAGAACGTCGAGGAAAAAGAAAATTGTCTTCACCTGGGGAATCGGCAGACCGCAGGGAAAGACGATTTTTTTTTCCTCGGCTGTCTCCGCTCTCGAAACAGTACAGTATTCAGTACAGTTTTTGTTACCGGCGGTGGTATTTATTCACATCACCTTAATGACGGGCAGTGTACGTGTCTGTTTTACCCAGAGCGTTTGAATTCTCACGACCAATCACATTACTGTGTTTGTGTTTCTGTGCGAGAATTTATCATTGATGATGTTTCAGACTGTATATTTGGGAAATACTCCATTTGACGATCCGGAAAAAGAATCAACACGTAATCAAGCTGAACACGGAGCTGGCCGATGCTAGGGAGAAGCTGAGGAGGGCCGAGAGTCGATCCGGCACATCGTCAGAGGACGAAGACAATGCCAATAAGGATAAGAGTGGAGGGGAACGACCGTCCGAAGATGTCGTCGAGCGAATGGAAGAGAAACTCGAAGCTGCTCAAGCCGATCAGAAAAATCTATTCCTCATCATCTTTCAGGTACCGAAGGTCCTTCGGTTATATAAATCGACTAAAAATATATGGAGCTTTCGGCGTCAAATCGAACGGTCCAAAATCCTGAACCTCTTAGATTATGCTGAAAGTTCGCGATATTGTAGCATTACATAGTTTACATAAGTACCTGGAATTTTTTTAGATTTTTATCGGCTCTCGTTTCCAAGCTAGCAGATAGGCATGGTAGCATAAAAATTATTATATCTCAGAAACTTTTGGTCACACCAAAAAAACGTTGTCTACGAAAAAAGATGCTATTTTTGGGTAGCCATCTTCGTGGTTTTTCGAAATCTCCCAAATACGAAAAACTTAAAAAACTAACCGAAAATGTTGATTTTTAAATATTTTCCGCCAAATATGAAGTTTGGTGAAAATTTTACAAAGTGTTCTTTTATCAGTGAAAAACAAAATATATACATTTTAGTATGGGTTGTATTGCGTTGAACTTCTCCATGCGTCCAATCATTTTTTATACGATATATGTAAGAAAACGATTAGCCTACGGCAGAAATTGAACGTCACTCCAATACACTTTGAAATTTACACATGTTGTTTCACACTAATAAAAGAACATTCTGTGCAATTTTAAACAAAATGCACGGAGCCATACGCACAGAAATAAAATAAATATATATATGTATTTTTTTAAGTTTCTCGTGATTGGAAGATTGGAAAAAAATTTACGAAAATTGCTCATCAAAAATAGCATCTTCTTCCTTTACGATGTTTTCGTGCACGGTCAAAAGTTTCTGGGATATAATTTTTTTTATATTAACACACCTATTTGCTATCTTGAAAACGAGAGCCGACAAAAATCTGAAAATTCCAGGTAAACACACTATATAACGCTATATCATCGCGAACTTCCAGCTTGATCTAAGAGGATCAGGGTTCTGGGTCGTTTGACTTGACGTGGAATGCCCCATATGCATAATTATTCTCGTCGAGTCGTCGTGTCTCGATATCTGAACCAATATCATTTATTTAATTGCATTTATCTCTCAAACGTTTAGCGCTTCATCATGATTCTGTCGGAACATCTAGTACGATGCGACACCGACGGCATCGATTATAACACCCACTGGTACAGATGGACCATCGGACGACTTCAGCAAGTTTTCTTATCGGTAAGAATACGCTACATTTTTTCAGGTAAACAAAAATGCAATCGATACCAAATAAATTCTAATTTATTCGAACGCTCTTTCCAGCATTACGAACAAGTTATGAAGTACTCGTCGACGTTGGAGACACTGCTGTTCACGCCCGATCTCGATCCTCACATACTCGACGTGTTTCACCAGTTCGTATCATTACGCGCGTAAGATAATTAATTTTTGCGTTTCGAAGTGTCCTCGACGATCGTGAATTTAAACGTACTCACGATCTCGCGGATCGTCCCAATTCACACGCATAAGAACGTTTATGAGTTCATGACGACCGATAAATTTGTAACATAAAAAATTTGTTGAGATAATTCGTGTACGCAGATCGATATTCTTATTAGTCGCAAGGTCGTAGAAACGTTATATTGACACAGATGATTATTCGATCGGACGCATTATGATTAAAAAAAAAAACTATTATATTAATAACTATGTTCGGTAGGTTACGATTATCTAATCTATTATTATCTGTGTGTGTTCTCACGAGTTTTATGCAAGTTCAAATGTAATATAAACATTTACCTAATCGATGCATTTATATGTTCATTGAATGTTTCATGCGATGCTGTAGCGTATTGAAACGTCAAGCACGAAACGCGTCTAATCTTCGTGTCGTCATGATGTTAAATTGCTCGTCGCTTCGTTAATTGCTCGGATGTATATGACTCGTCACTCGCTCGATCAGCTAACACATCTGAACGGAAGGCGCGAAAACTTTTCGGTGAAAACTCGCATCGATGTCCAACTATACTCGGTGCTCAATTCGTCATTCGTTACAATTCGTATTTAACGTTTATTGTTTGGTAAAATATTAAACACCGCATCAACAAATAATTAACGCTGAAATTAAATAACATGAAGTAACTAATGCTCGACCGTGTTATGTACATACATGCCGATATTAAATTGGATGGGGGGGGGGGGGGGGGATAAGGACTGAGATTCTGCAAAACACGATTTTGCATGGATGCTTCAGAAGAAACTTAGGAAAATAATGGTGATTAGATAAGATTTACACATTCGAATAACATATACGTATATATGTACTATATGAATGAAAGATGTGAGTCGGAATACAGTCTACAAGTGAATTCTTACATTTTAGTGTGTAAGTGCATTATTAGAGTATTTTTTTTCGTTTTTTTTTTGTTTTTTTGTATGTTTTTTTTTTCTGATGTTTTTTGTCTTGCTGATGTTTTGTCCGGTACGAGTTTGTATAATACAGAGCAGCAGCGTGTTAAATGCCATTGCAATGGTTCACGACCTAGGGGATTGGGACGAGGCGTGCGTAGTGCTGTTCATCTGTTCGTGAAGACATAGTCTCAAATCCTTATCGTCCAGCTCACTTTCGTTGTCTATACTGATACTCCTAGTTGGTTGCCCGGATTGACCGTTCCACCTGTCCTTTCTGCTCTCGTGCCTCATGACCTGCGACATTTTTTTTTTGTTGTTCGGTCGTTTTTTTTTTTTTTTTTTTTTTTTTTCATTCCATCAACGTCCGCCCTGAATTGTACTGTGTTTTTCTCATAGGCAAATAAACACTGTCCGTACCGATACCTCGATACGGCGAAAGGCTCTCGTCATGCCTGCCTTTAAAATTTCTGCTGAAATACAATGGGGCTTTAAATGTCATATCAATGATGCCGAAAGTCCGTACTGCAATTCGTTGGTCGAGCACAACTTTCAAATTCACTAACGCGAGCATATGCGAAACAAACAGAATGGGAAATGCAAGTTAAGGAGGGAGTCTCGCTGCGCGCTGACTTCGCATAAGTTCGACAACAATAAGAGAAAATTTCAAGTACTTCTTGATGGTGCAAAAATCTGAAAAAAATAATGTATACTAAAGGCACTGAGAAGATTAATTTTGCAGAATAATAATTGCAAAGTGTTATTAACAAATTCATCAAACAATTAATTGGTTAACAAAATGCCCGGAAACAAAACTTTTTTTTTATGAAAACTTTTTTTTTCTGAATACATATGAATTTTTTCAGATTTTTAAGTAATCGTTGATTTTTTATTTTTTTTTATGGAACAAAAATCAACGGTTACTTAAAAATCTGAAAAAATTCATACGTGTTCAGAAAAATAAACGAATCATTTCCATCCAAAAAAGTTGAAAATCGAAATTTTCAAATCGCTTCCTCATAAAAGCTGAAAATTGAAACTTTCATATCGGTTCTTCATAAAAGTTGAAAATTGAAATTCGCGAAGCTTCTTCTATGAGGAAGCATTGTCTGTATTTTTGGCTTCCTCATAGAGGAAGCATCGCGAATTT